>JAVXUP010002987.1:0-94024 GCA_033070095.1 Escallonia herrerae | reverse complement strand
GAACATCTGGATCCTGTTTTATCATTCAAACTAAGATCATTTACCTTCATCTCCTCAATAAAGGATGGGAAGCCTCCGATCGACATGAATGTCATAAAACCAGATATAAATCCTCCGCAAGCCCCTCGTGCCAAGATTGCGTTATAGCTGGTTCCAATGTCAAAGAAGACAGTACCAACACAAAAAGATACGGCTAGGTAGACGACTATTCGCAACCAGTAATAACCAAAGTCTCTGCACATGTTTACAAAAGATCTCCTTGTTAACGTACAGAGTTGCTTGGACCATGTTGCCTGGCTACCAATTGTTGTTTCCATATGAAGTCCTTCCTGCAGCGTATAACGTATTAAAACATTTGCAACATTTATTCTTCTAATTCCTTTTTCCTTATCTCTGTTCTCTACATGACGAACTTAAGGATAATCGTTTCTTGTCTTTCAGGATTAAAGAACCGGGAAAACATGTATTTTTCAAGATTGTTACCAGCAAAGTTACTCCATGCCATTTTAAGCTTTGGCTTCAACAACAAAAGTGGTAAGTGCTATTGCTACTTTTAGCATGCTTCTGAGGAAAAATACTACAGATTAAATTGCAAGTGTAGGTTTTCTGGCTATTAAGCAAACATGGATCAGGTCCCCTGCCGTAACCATGGGTTACAGCAGGGTGTCCCATTGTTGTGATCTCATAACAATGGACACCCTGCTGTAACCCTCATAACAATGGGGACATCAACCCTGCTGTAACCCATGGTTACAACTGGTGATCCTGATCCAGCAAACATTAGTTAATCGACAAACACTTACAGTTATCAAGATTTCTCTAACTTTACATCTAGCTTCTTTTGCATATTCCGAGCTTTTGTACCTCTCTACAAGCCTTGCCTTGATCTCTGCTGTCGCCAAATTAAAAAATGGTCCAGAAGAGCTTTGGATATTTTGCACCTGAGGACCGAGAAATTAGTCATGAAAAATTGAAAAGTCCCTTGCTAATGTCGAATTATAGAGAGGAATGCAGAAAAGAAATTTTTTTTTTTGGACAAAATATCAATGAATGATTGTAGGAAGTGTATGGTGAATTCATAAATTGTTTTCTTCCGCAGTTTCAGTATTTAATCACAAGACACTTGGCCTGCATGATGGAACTAATTGACATCATGCGATCCTTTCGCGGAGGAATGCCAACATCATGTGATCCTTTTGTGGAGAAATTCCATTTTTTTACATTGCTTCAGTTTTAAAAGCATGTCTATATGTGCATGTATTGCCAAAAGAAGATAAACGCTCAAATTGTTACAAGAATTGATACTGGACAAAATCCAGTATGCCATATATATATATATATATATATATATATATATATATATATATATATATATTCTGCATATAGACTTGAATAAATGCATGCTCATGCCCACGAAAACGATATCCACCTTACAGAATTAAGAGAAATAACGATAGTGGTAGTTACGCTGCAGCTGCTTACGTACAGGTATTCTATTAGATCCCATAAGAGTGGCATTGACACTGTCGAAGTCTGAGTTGATACATCGAAGGAAGTGATCAGAGGGATTTCTTTTACTTGGACATGGAAACCCCGAATCAGCAAAGAACTGTAAAAAGACAATAGATTAGATTAAATGCTGCTGATATACGTGCTGTGTAAAGAAGACAAGTCGAAAAGTCGATAGTATGTTATGTTTCATAGCACCTCAACATACGCTTTTATCTTTTCCATTATGGCAAATCAAACAAAAACACAGAACCGAATAATGGTCACGACAGACATTTTACTCAACGAGAATAATTTTTAAAATTTGCAAACTCTTACTAACACTGAATATCATAAGCATGAGCATTTCTGATTTCTTTTTCATGTACTTGAACAATTTGAAGGTCGATTAAGCAAGTCACTATATTTTGGATAAAAGGGAATCTGAAACAAAGTTAAAAGCTTTGGTTATAAAAGAATATGCACATTTAATCTTTTTGTACCTCTAGAGCCTTCTTTGCTTCTCCAAAGTAAACTGTTTCACCACCAGATAACAGGAAAAGGTCATTAAAAAGTGCAAAAACTTCGCTACTCGGCTGGTGAATGGAAGATATAATGGTCCTCCCGTCGCAGCAAACATTCCTAAGAGCTTGAACCACAAAGAATGCCGATGCACTGTCGAGACCACTTGTTGGCTCATCAAGAAACAAGAGGCTGGGGCGCGTAAGGATTTCCAGTGCAATGCCAAGTCTTTTCTTCTCCCCGCCACTTATGCCTCTCAGGTGCCAGTTTCCAATGAGCTGATCCGCGCAGTCTTGGAGTCCCATTTCCATGATTGTTCCTTCTACAATTTCATTGACTTGATCTCTGGTCATGTTTCCTGGCAGCCTCAGTTGTGCAGAGTAAGTGATGGTTTCTTTGACTGTAAGAGTTCCAAGCAGTATATCCTCTTGGGTCACATACGCCTGGAAATTTAAGAAACTTACTTCATAGTTCATCAGTTATCTTCTTAACATGGACATTTCTGCTTATAGTTTATCTTTACTATTTTTGTTTCATTTTTATGTTTACCTTTAGTGTGTGGATCTCTTTTATTCTTACCCTTTTGGGCCTTTTTCTTGTTCTGGTTAAAATGAAACAAAAGGGTCAGATCTTTTACTTCAGATATAGCAATAAGCTGATTCAAAAATGGAAAATAGCATGCTTCGATACGAAGTTCATATGCAAATTGAAAAGAACTTAAAGTAGACAATTAACCCTTGCATTATCAGGATTTCCATATCTTGGTTACCATTCGTTTCATACTTGCAAATCATTCAGAGGCCAAACTTCAGCATCTGAGCTACCCGCGTAAACTTCTAAACCTTGTTCACTGCTAATAAAATCATTAAGGGACCGTATACTTTGGTAATCGCTACTTGATTTGAATTCCAGAATACTGCCTTATATGGACATATATGCTTTAAGTTTTCCTTTCACGTCCAAAATCTTCTTGCTGCACCCTGCAGCATCGAAGTTTGAATATTCTATCTTTGTTGTGGATTCATGACCCTTGTACTCTCTGGATTAATAATCTTGCTGCCTTGCTTCTTTTGAAGTTTAAAATCTCTTTTAGTCCGGCACTAAAAGTATTTTTTTTTAAATTTTATTGTACTTTTCGCGACGGAAATAACCGTCGCTAAATATTTTTTTTCAATTTAAAATTATCAAACGAAAATAGAAAAATTCTTTTAGCGACGGATATTTCGTTGCTAATATCCCGTCTGTTAAGATCCGTTGGCAAAAGATTTTACTGATGGAATTGTCCGTCGATAAAGGTTTTTACTGACGGATCTTAGTTGATGGGTAGAGCCGTCGGTAATGTGGCTTTTAGCGATGGATTTTGGTCCGCTGCTAAAAGTCCGTTGGTAAAGAGCTCTTTTCTTGTAGTGTCTCTTCTTTCCATGATCTGAAATAGCATGAGATAATACTTACAACAACTCCATAGTCTAGCCTCTTCTTCCTCCCATTGAGAAGAACGTTTCCGGTCATTACGGCATTTCCTGAAAGCCTTCCTGCAAAGATCTTCAAAATTAATCCTCTTTGAATTATGTTGTCACGGCTAAAAATCTTGCCACAAAATGTACAAGCAGTAGTGCATGCCCGTACGCTGTTGCAGGCCTAAACCTTGTGTTACAGCACACAGTTGAGCTGCAGACTCCCCCTTGTAACAGCATCAATGCTATGCAATTATGACTGCAACTAACTCCTGATCACCCCCCCTACTCTTCCCAAGAGAAGGAAAAAAAAAACCACTTCTTGATGGTGTGGTATCTCAAAAGGGCCGGGAAGCATGCATGGGCAGTACTATAAGATGGGAAGTTGCATATATTTAATGAGGTGACCTAACTCAACCCCACACCTATGAATATGGAACTCACTTTTGAAGGCACTGCAGTTGCACATGACTTTCCTCCTACTGCAATATTGTGCATATGGAAGTTTGCTAGCTACTTGTACATAGTCCAATACTCTGTGTATGGTGACATTTGTATTACTCTTCTAGAGTCGTAGTACATGGACCATACTTCACCAAAAGAAATGACAACCATAAAAAGGATTGCCCTGATGCAAATAATTCGAAAATTTAGCTGAGTCAAATGGAAATTGTAAAAAAGTGGTGTCCAACATCCAAGAACACAGTTGACCTACAAAAAAAAAAAAGAAGCATGTATCATAATTAGGGGTGAGCACGGTTCGGTTGATTCAGTTTGGAGGCTGAATACCAAACCGAACCGACCAACCTTGGTTTGGAGGAAAAAAAAAAAACCGAACTGTGGTTGAACGGTTCTATTTCCACGGTTCGATTTCTGCGGATTAGACAGATTGAACGGTTCGGTTTGGACGGTTTAATCGGCTTGGGCCAAACCCAATTTTGAACAAGTTTAAGCCCAAAAATTAATAATTTATACATACTAATAAGCTCCAAAAAAACTGATTTTTTTTTATCATAATTATCAATACTAAGTAAGATGTAGACGACGAATGAAAAATGTGTGTTACTTTAAGAGATTTAGGATTTATCTCATTTTATATGAGTGGTTAGATAACTGGAGTTAATAAAAAATAACTAGAATTAGGTAAGTATATAGATATGTTATATTATTATTATTATATACGGTTAATTCGGTTTATGCGATTTTGGAAAATTCAAACCGAACCGACCGAACCGAATGTATGGTTTGGGGAAAAAAAAAATACTAAATCGATTGATTTTTAGATCGGTTTGAAAATTGATGGATTAGTTGGTTCAATTTTTATGGTTGGATCGGTTTTAACGGTTTAAATGCTCACCCCTAATCATGGTACTCAACAAGCCTTCAGATTGTGCGTTCAAAATGTTCCAAACGAATTAACGACAAATAAATTTGATCGTGTTCTTCCCCCACGCTTATCGCCGTAGCGTTGCTATAAAACTGTGCTGATTTTTAGCAGTTGGGCAGCGGGGTTCCACATGCCTTACTGATACGAAACTGGCAACTCCCGACGAACCTTTTTTAAAATTGTTCCCTATTGAACACAAACGAGCAGGTACTATTCCCCATGCTTCTCTATTATGCACAACAGCGGAAGAGCTACCACACCCTAACTAATGGAGCTGGATAAAACAAGTCAATGAATAATCTGACGTTCTAGGTTCGTCTTCAGCACTCTGATTTATTGAGGTGCAAAGGACAACCTCTTACTTCCAAGTATAACACCAATTCAAGAGACTTGAATAAGTTAGTCCTATTTCCGCCGTAAATGGACCCCAATCTTGTCTAGGACAGATGAGATCAATGCTCCTACGTTAAAGCGCTTTTACATAGACTCAGGACATGTTGGACCTGTTGAATTTAGACTGTCTCAACTTTGAAGAAAATGGGTAAATGCCCATTTCAGCTCACACAAGATCCTGGTGAGGTATAGCTAATCTCTTTCTTTCTTTGTTTTTGGGTGCGCCCCAATTTCATTTGTGGTTCGTGCAACATGTGGTCGTGAGCTTGTGTGTGCGTTATCTATCCAAGCTCACGACCACATGATTTATGTGACAAACATAGGTGCATTTTCTTGATACGTACTCTTTGGTCCTCAACAGGCCAGGCCGGTACACCAAGAATTTTGTTATGGCATTTTGGCACTATGGTGTTCATCCGAGATCGGAATGGGATGCACTTGGCTTCCTGTACATCGAGAATATACGCCGGAAAGTATTGATTCCAGCACTGATCAGAATGTCATGTTATCACTATCCAGTTTAATTTGATAAACGGGTCTCATAGTCATCTTAATTATAGGTCACACCTCCAACTCAAAACCAGTACTGTTTCAAACAATGAAACTTGGTGACAGTGATGCAGTAACTATCGGATATCAGGGTTTATCCTCGTAGCGATGGCACCCCCCATTTCTTTTTGATATATTGCTTGTCTTGTCAATCCCCCGGCCAGGGTGAAAAAAAGAAAGAGAGAAGAACATATGCATGCATGAGAAAGGGAGAGTCACCAACCTGCTAATGAATCAAGAAGAGTGGACTTCCCAGAGCCAGAAGGACCCATAATAGCCATGATCCTACCAGGCTGAGCATACCCAGTAAGCCCATTGAGCAACCTCCTAGTGGGTCCATTTCCAAAGTTTGGCAGCACCACCGTCAGTTCTTCCCACGCCAAGTAAGCTGCACCGTCTGATATCACCCCTTTTTCGAGATCACCACCAGCAGCGCTGCCAATATCAGCTGCAACTGCTGCTTCTGCCACCTCTATCTCCATATTCACGATCAAGAGTTCACGAGCACCCTAAACATTCGAAGCAAAGTAGAATATATAGAAGAGAAAAGTCAGGGCCTCATTCTATATATACAAGTGAAGAGTCTAGGGGTGGCCATGTGCCTTGGTGGTAAAATGAGAAATTTAAGTTATCTACAGGAGTAACTGTTGCCACCAAACATGCTTCAATGCTGCCATGAATTTATGGGGCTAGCTGCAGGGATCAAAGTTCAAGAGAGAAGAAAGAGATCTTCGTTGTACCTTTTTTTTTGAAAGTTAGATCTGGATTTCCTCTTTCGAGGCAAAAGAGGCTTTGGCACAAGGCCAAAAAGTAACATGTTCCATGTTCTTGTGAAAGGGACAAATTTTGACTGCCCTTCCACTTGTAAAAATAAGGGTATAACTCTCCGTATGATGCTATCACTTAAAGTTTTAAGCGACTTTTATTAAGCGACGTGCTGTTAAATTGTAACTAAAAATATTAGCAGAAATATCACTAATTATATCTAGCAACCATTAATTGTCCCTGTACGAAGAGTTGTAACTACCTTCCTCCAAAAGTGACAGCAATATTTTTTTCCTACATGCAATATGGCGTGGAGAATAAATTTTGTTTGTCGCTATACATTGGCATTCTTGGTACTTTCCATTTTTTATTACTGCCAAGTCTTTCGTTTTCTTGGTGGACAAATACGTGACAAATTAAATAGAACGTAGGAGCACTTTTGTTCCAACACGAAAGCTAAAAACTTTGTTACTGCACAAATACATTGCATTTTCTGGTATACAACTTTGGGTGATTTTCCAAATTTGCAATTTCCTAATATTCTTTTCAACTTGCTAATGTCTCTGTGAGGCCAGAAGTACCGTGGGAGATAGTGAATGAATTTTGGGTGCCACTCAAACAGTAATAAGAGCCACAATCCTCTCATATTGCAGCTGCTAGTGTTTGTTACTTAAAAATAATTAGCTGCATTTTTGTAAGCGCAACATTACTTTTTTAACATTGCTATTAAATGTCACTAAATATGTCTGACGACTATTATTGTTGCAATATGAGAGTCGTAATCTCACTTTGCAGACTAGTTTGCAATTAAATATGTTCAAAGATGTTAGCACTAGTTTTTCTTTTTGTTTTCCCGTTTCTATAAATTGCTAGAAGAATACAGTTTTTCTTAAGAACAATTCCACGGTAGAATGAAATACTGAGAACGAGTCATTTGATTCTAAATTGGTTTCTCCACGGGTCTTACATGTTACATTGCGGAGCAAAGAGCCCATATTATTTGCACAAACAATTTGAGAGAGAATAATTTCACGCTTTATATATGTCATCTTATCATTTATTGCTCAAAAATGTATCATTGCGACCGAAACAATGATATCAAAATAGGGTGAGAAGGCATGCAAGTTGATAGAGGGAGCATTTTTCATGATTTAAGATCTTTCTACAACAGATTTGATCAGAAGAGGAAAAATAATATTAAGCGAGGGTAATTGATTGGGTAATTTAATCTGCACTTCACATAATACTGCTCTTCCAAACATTATAATATGAACTCTTGTTCGTTGGTCCTGTAAAAATACGTGAGTGTGAGGTCAATCAATCCGAAACTGAGGAATAACAAGACTTGCCCATAGCATTCAAACCGACCTGAACCACTTAAACCGATAGAATTTGAACTGTTTGAAAATCACGTTTTGGTTCCACATTTTTTCAAATTGGCCTCGAATGTATTTGATTCACAAATCAATTTTTTGAAATTGATCACAAGCTGAATCGAATTGACATTACAATATATTAATTTACTTTCAATGACATTCATTGATTATTATCACATACATGATACTCTACTTGACAAAACTAAATAAACAAAACTTTAAAAGCTAAAAGAAAGTAAAACAATGAGAGCACTTGTAATACAAGTCTAAATATCTCTTCTATATTGATTCACTCATTGTTTTGTACGTCAATGGCAAATGCATACTTGAGTTTTATCATAACATATATCCAGAATAATAGTTATATCTTATGTTAACACGAGTATTTATATATGAAATATGACGAGATTATGTCTTAGAAAAATAATAACTTTAAATTTGAATAATATTTGGATCGAACAATCGCTTTTGCGAAGCGACAACTTTTAAAAGCATGGGCAATAATATTCAAAATTTCAAGCCTGTGGATGACGCTTCGGTTTGCGATGTGGCCTCCGAGCCAAACCGAACCGTGCTCGTTCCCATGAATTTCATTCACTTCATAAATGATTTTTTGCTGATGAAACTTCATTACTTGAAAGTAAGCACTTAATACCGTTTCTAACACTTTGACTTTGGGTAAGAGCTTTGGATCAAAAGGAATAATGGGCTCAGCAAGCAAAGTAAAATAATATCTGTTGAAAATGTACCGTTGCCAACAGCATTGTCTGTTTCGAATTAAGGTTGGTGCCATGCTAGTCATACATAGGTATACCATATCAATATAAGGTCTCTTTCTTCTTTTAATGTGAGCATATCTACTTAGGACTCAAGTGAACAACCCTCTTTACACTTCTTGTCTCCTAGTGCAATCCTTTACTAAAAGGGAAAATTGAGTAAAATACCCTTGTGGTTTGGGGTCATTGCAAAAAGACCCCTCTAGTTGCAAAAATTGCAAAAAAACACTTGTGATTACAAAGGTATTGCACCGTAAAATTTTCGTAACAGAACAGTAAAAATGTCGAAATTGCCCTTCTATATAAATGAAAAGGGCACGCCCTTTCCATTTCTCTTTTCCTCTGATTCTCTCCTTCTCCACTAAATCCTTGGATCTGGACATGCACGAAGGCCAGCTACCTTGGATCGACGGCGGGTTCGCGGCCGCGCAAGCATGGATCGATGGGGTTCGCGGCGGCGCAAGATATTGATTTGATTCATTACTCGAATTGCACAAATTCAGATCAAACCCTAGATCTGAATTTGTGCGATTAGGGTTCGAATCGGTTTGATTAAGGTTCGATTAAGTTTGGTAGAACCCATATGCATGAAAATTGTGTTCCTTCACTGCCCGATGTTCTTACTTTATCGCCAGAAAATGGTGGCTAGGTTTTGGGCTTGAGGGGGCTGCGGCGATTTAGGGCTTAGGATTTGGGGAAGAAGAAGATATAAAGGGCATTTTGGTCATTTGTTAAGTTAATTTCTACCAAACGCGCTCTTCAAGAGCGTGAATATCACATGCCATTAGTTTTAACGATTTTTTTGACGGTTGCAAGACTTTTGCAACCTTAAGTGCCTTTTTGCAATTTTTGCAACTAGAGGGATCTTTTTGCAATGACCCCAAACCACAGGGGTATTTTACGCAATTTTCCCTTACTAAAATGTCCCACAAGCTACAGTTATATAGGTCCCAACAGATGCAAGAAATCCCAAAATTTATGTTCATTAATACTAGAATTCACATATTGACCTACCTTTTTGCTAGGCCTGTTTTTATTACACCTTTTTTTCTTTCTTTTTTTTTTTTAATCAAAGAAAGCGGTGTTATTTATGATGAGGGTTACAATCTTTGTGGATGTCAGACATTATAAAGTACGGTACCTCTTCCATCCAGACTTTAAAGTCTATTACATTCCGTGCAAATTTCGGTAATTTATGGACTATACAATTGCTAGGTACACCTAACCAACGAAAACATACGAGAGTCACAGCAGTGAACTAGATTTTTGGTATCCTCTATAATGCACCCAATATTAGATAGATTTTCCTCTGAAGAAGTCAAAGCTTGAATGATACTTATGCATCACTTTCAAGTTGAGCAAATCAAAATCTACAAACCAAGCCAGATTTTGAGCTTCATAAGCCGCCACTGCCGATGCATGCTTAGCTTTCTCTGCTAGTACCATACCGTTACACTTTCTTACGACTACTTCACATCTCATAGAATTATCTTCCTGAAAAAATGCCGCACCGAAATTAATTTTGACAAAATTCGCTAGGGGTAGTTGCCATACCTTTGGTATTGCGTCCACCCTTTTTGGGATACATATTTGTGCACTTCTGTATTTCTCAATGAATCTGGTAGCTTTTTTATAGATCTCCAGTGCATTTGTTTGAGTCCCTCAAAAGATGATTTCATTCCTGTTGTACCACGGTTGCTAGCATAGAATTACTAGCATTTCCATTTCCACTCCATCAACGCGGCCCGCAACATCCTTCCACCACCGAAGTACTGTTTGGAATTCTGTTTTGTCAATGTAAAGGCTGTGAGAGCAAAGAGCCCAGACTTTTCTAGGCAAGGAACAATCTCTAAGAGTGTGGAAGATAGTTTCTTTGTCGTTTCTACATATGGGACATTCCACTTGAGCCGATACCTTTCTTTTATGAAGATTCTCCATCGTAGGCAGTATATTTGAACAAGCACGCCACCCAAAAGAAAGTTGGTAAAGTCCACTCATGGTGCCACTTATTTCATTTGCTCTGGAACCAATAACAAGCATGTTCTCGTGCAAAGGAGCCAGTTTGAACTTTCTATCTATGGTCGAATTTACAAGGGCATGATTACTGGATGCCACTGCATCTTCAATTGCTCCACAATGATACACATCAATGAAAACTCCTACTTTCCTTGAAGTGTATGAAACATGAACAGCCAAAACTTCATTAGCGTCAGCAGCAGAACCTGCAGTATAATCAGTGTCATGGCCAATAAATTTCAAGTGTCCTCTCTTGCTGCTTTAGGGGATTGGAGAAGTAAGACCCTCTTGTGAAGACAATGAGCGCACATTATAGTGCCTCCTGGAAGAAAGTGACGGCTTCTTCTTGAATGAGGGCCTTCTGTTGAGATGATACAGAGTTCTCTTGGCATAAAGTGACCGGAAAAAGGGGGAAACCCGCTCCTTTAACTTGAGAATTATGAAGAAGGTGAGTCTGTATGATACGAGAATATCAAATAGAGCAAATAAGTCCCACCACTTGGAATGATCCAGCGACATCCTAAACATATTTTTAATTACGTCCTCGCCCTTCAATTTTGGATTGCTAGGAACCAAGGGATCAAACACGAGTCCGATCATGTCGTTCTTGTATGCTCCCTGCATTTGCAATTATGACAGCAACATATTATGACCACATTTCTAGGATTATGCCTAGGCTGAAAAAAGGGCATACCAGTCTCTGCAGCAAGTGCTTCATTTATAAAATCATATCAGCACACAACCTATGTGCTACGAGAACATTCTAATTACCTCTCAGCAGATTTAGAAAAGAAGGGAATTTTTTTCTTGTGATGCTTTTCACTTTCCATTAGGTCAATCAGGTACAGTCTACGGATATAAAAGGCATGTACATTATAAGATGCCATATCACTGATTTTCCACATATTTGTGCTGTGTAAGATGAAATCCTTAATTGAACCCATAAAGAAGTCAAACGGTTGTTTATTTGCCATGTCATGGCCAAACTTGTCTGGGGATCTCCAAGTTGTGGTGGGGGGGTCAAGAGGGAGGTGCTACAGGGGCGTTCCGGCTGGTTGGATTTTTATCTTTGGGAATCCTCAAGGTCCTGGTGCTACGTGCCTGCTTTTTGCCCTAGGTGAGTCTTAGACCTCGGGAAGAACTAGTTGCCTCCATTGTAAGAGAGACTGGGATAGTGTTAGATACATCTCCTCATAGTGGCCAGGCTTTACTCGCTTGTGCCCCACTTCATTAGCTTGCTTACAATGTGAGCAGGGCTTTTGGCGCTTTGCCTGTAATTTCTCCCGTTTGGCCATTCTTAGGCTTTAAAAGAAATTTGTACTTCCATTCAACACACCTCTTTGATCTCTCTTCAGGTGATGAGACCCCGAAATATTATCCTTTTAGAAAGGCAAATCATCCCTAAAGGATTTTGGCTGCAATCAGTACATAGTTTCACATTTAGATCTTGATTTCATATTCGTACTGCTGTAACAAAAAGAAGTTTTGCATCAGGAGCAACTACTCCAAACTAATCAACCAAGAGGTACCATATAATTGATCAAATCGAAGAGAGGTAGATGCTAAAAATTGCTATCTTAGAGAAGTACCTGTAGGATATCGCCATACTGGCTTGGGAAGATCGGGCAACAAACGGAAGAACCCAGCAGTCAGCATCATGATGCCCTGCATACACAGCCTTAAATTGTGACAAGAATCTCTACAGTAATAAACTAGTTGATGAAGATTAGACTAGAGCAACTAAAGGATGTTTAGAAGTGTTCTTACAAGCACTCCAGCCCCAGTTATAATTCCCATCAAGAAGTTGGGAACCAATGAAGCTACGATCATCATGCAGCTCTCAACCACAGATATACATCCAAAAAGATTGAGACAGAAGTACACATAATGAGAAACTCTCTGCCCAAATTTCACCATGTAGTAAGTGATAGTTCCGGTAGTGAATGCAACTGCAACCAGATATGGGAAGGAGGAGAGGAAGTTTGATAGTATGAACACAGCAACTCCATAGTATCCATTGAGCCTTTCTCGATAAAACACCTGTCAGTAACGGTATTTAATGATGCATCAGCGCAAACAACTTTCACGTAATTCATAAATAATTTGGACACAAGCGATGGCGTTCCATTTAACTATACCCTCATTTCTTCGATAAAGGATGGGAAGCCTCCAATGGACATGAAAGTCATAAAACCTGTTATGAATCCACCACAAGCTCCCTGAGCTAAGATTGCAGTGTAGCCGGTGCCCACATCATAGTAGATAGTGCCAACACATAGAGACACAAATATGTATATAATTATACGCACCCAGTAATATCCCATATCTCTGGACATGTTCACAAAAGATCTTCGCGTCAATGTGCAGAGTTGTTTCCACCATCCTGCTTGACTCCCACTACTTGCTTCAACCTGAAGTCAAAACACGAATTGCTCAGGAATAGTTTGAAGTACAAGAATGACTCAACCATCAACACATAAATTCACAAAACTATCCAAGTACATGCAAGTTTCGATGCAATCAAAAGTTTGAGGAGTGTACATATCAAGTTCAAATGATTCTCTTTGCAAGAGGTCTTGAGAACTATTGAGCATAAGTTGACTTGTGTTAGTGATCGGCTGAGCTGCCTTAGGCTGACTTGCATGTGTTTCTAAGGTTTTCTATCTATTCTCGAAATGGGAGGGAGGATATCAATGCCAAAAAAAAAAACTTGTGGCAGATAGGAAGCCGGTCTGAGATGTTGTTGCCATTATCCTTCGGCACATTGCCGAAGCACGTACATCTGTATCATGAGATTGCCCTTCTTTTTCCTGGGACACTACCACTGTTATCAAAAGTGCACCTAGGAGCAAGGAGCGCGCCTCTCCTAGGTCTAGGGGAAGCCCCTTCAAATAGGCGCGCGCCTTGGGCTCCCACGCGTAAGGTAGGAGTGGAGGTGCAAATAAAAACCCAAAAAGTCAAGGTCCTTGATTTTTGCCATCATGTCATCATCTCAACCATTGATTCTTTCTAATTCAAAAAAAAAGAAAAAAAAACTAAAGCCCAAAATCCCAATCAATTGATTCTCTTGCAGTTCATTGTGATAGTGCCCCGTCGCCGACTGCTACTCCCTTTCAAGTAGATCAACTCCATTAGTCACCTTGTCGATGAAGATGATGAAATTGAGGATGAATATCTACCGGATTTGGAGCCTATGATTCCCATTGAAGAAAGTATTGTTGCTTGGCCCTCACCGATGATATGTTCACTTGGAATTAACTACTTCTCATTGAATTTGAAACTCTTTCTAGATTTGGAACTTAGTTATATTGCCATATTGAGCAACTTTTTTATGTGATTTTATTGGCCCCTGACCAGTTAGAAACAAAAATACATAGTATCATAGTTCCAATAAAAACTAAGAAGAGCCCAAGGACCATATTCTTCTCATCGATCTATTTTTATTTTTATTTTGTGCCTCGCTTTGAAAAGGCACAAACTTGCTCCTTGCACCTAGGCTCCACCAAACCTTTGTGCCTTAAATGCACCTGCGCCTTTAGTAACAATGGACACTACATTAGCTTGATCTCTTCACAACTCTTGGCTCTAGTATCTTTTGCTTTTCTCTCTCTATATATAGACCTCAATCTCTATTTGAATGCAAATAGTTTCAATGATTAAATTGCTAATGGCAAAGTGAGGTCTTTAGATCCCCTTACCATTGTGATATTGTAGTACTACTTTCAAGTGCTTGGCCAACTGAGAAGGAAAGGTGGCCAGGCTTTGTGCATGTTGAGGACATAAACTAGTAAAGCTACCATCTTTTTAAAATCAAACGTCATAACTCAGTTATGCAAAAGGTTTCACGAATTCCTTAAGGATGCATCTCAACACAAAGGAACATTTTGTTGAGCTATTTTGAATTCCAAATAAGACAAATAAAGTTAAAATTTTGTTAGTACAGCATTTAAGCATCATTAGGAGAGGCTAGAGTAACATGTTGAGGAGAGTAAAAGAGAGAAGGACGTAACGAACTCAAAGAGCTTGACTGAGTAATGCTTACGATGGTCGAGAGCTCCAACATCCTAGATCTTGCATTTGCTGAATAATCCGAACGCTTGTACTTCTCAACAAGCATGGCTTTGATCTGTGCTGTTGCCATAATGGATAAAGGATCTGATGTTTTTTGTGTTTCCTGTAAGCCAAACCCAAAATATAACTGTGAACAAGTTTTCAATGTGGACTTTTTTTTTTATTGGGCAGGCCGTGGGTTAATTGAAGCTTTTTGGTTAAAGTGACTTATATTTAGGCTGTAGAACTCTTAAATGGAGATCTTCTTACTGTTACGTGCTTTAGAAACATTACTGTAGAGAGCATCCACTGGCATCTGGAGGCAGTTGTTTAAAGAGATGATAAAAAAGTAACACAAACTGATGCATACATACACGAGTTCTTTGTGATCCTTTAAATGTGGCTGTTACAATGTCGAAGTCTGAATTGATACAGCGTAGAAAGTGGTCGGAAGGATTTCTTCTACTTGGACATGCAAAGCCAGCTTCCGCAAAGAACTGTAAGAGAAGCGCTATCTGTCAGGATACATAGAAAAGAGAACAAATTGACAGAATTTCCAATCACTAGACTTTTCATAAACTGACATGAAAGATTCTATACTTTTAAGTACAATACAATGCACATTTCTGAAACTGAGTTGGAAATAAGTAAGTCTCAATATTTGGCATCAAAACTCAAATTTGGCTTCCATACCTTTATAGCCACTTTTGCTTCCCCAAAGGAGACAGTTTCACCATCGGATAGTAAGAAAAGATCATAAAACAGTGCAAAAACCTCACTGCTAGGCTGGTGAATAGAAAGATCACAGTTCTTCCATCACGAGCAACGCTTTTAAGTGCTTGGACCACAAAGAAGGCTGAGGCACTGTCAAGGCCGCTAGTAGGTTCGTCAAGAAACAAGAGACGGGGTCTTACAAGGATTTCAAGTGCAATGCTTACTCTCTTCTTCTCTCCGCCACTTATACCTCTTAAATGCCAATTTCCAATTAGCCGATCAGCACAATACTCAAGCCCCATCTCCATGATCGTTCCCTCTACGATTTCTTGTACTTCTTCTTTTGTCAAGGTTGTTGGAAGCCTCAAATGGGCCGAGTAAGTGATATTCTCTCTAACTGTAAGAGTTCCCAATAATACATCATCTTGCGTTACATAAGCCTGAAATGACAAATTGTAAACATTATAGAGTGGTAATGATATGTTAAAAAGTACGATAGCATTCATGAATGAAGTGCACGAAAAGCAACATGAAACTAAATAGGCCCATCTGGGCAAAAGGATTTGAAGTAGTTTGGGGAAAAGAAATTCTGATTTCATCCTGTTACAGGATCGTCTGGTATACTTAATCTATTTTATATAGAAATTGCAGTTTCTTCAAGGAAATTAAAAACCTATTAAGCATGTTTTGCTTTACATATCAAGCACGTGTTACACAATGTCCTTCCACAAATGAAAATCAAAATTTGTGAACAAGGCCATCTTACTATCATACCACATATTCCTGTAAGCAAGCAACTGTTGCACAATGGTCATTTTGATTAAGTCAGTACAACATTTGATTATTTCACTTGAATTTTCTTGATGTGTCAAAGGACTTCTAGTTTACATGGCCAACAGGGTATATCTGTTTTACTTTGTGTAAGACTCCATCCATTGCTTTTGAAAGATTTAAAATCAAAAGAAGTCAAACTAAAATTAACCCTCCAAAAATCATACAATGGTGAGTGTCTCATGCATAGACCGCACGATAAAAAGTGAAGCCTAATTGAGTTTCTTTTGAAGTTTGGAAGACGCAGTAAAACATTCTTATTTGAATTCTCTCTCTCCCCCCCCCCCCCCCCCCTCCCTCCAAAACAAAACAAAAAAATACTTTTTTTATGGCAAAATTGTCATTATTTCTGTTTTGGTCGCGATCAGACTCCATGGGATAAGGTACCTGTCATTTCCAGAACTCAAGATTTGAAATCTTGGATGTGTCATTGGAATGAATTTGTAGGAACTGAAATTACTTACAACAACGCCATAGTTTAGTCTCCTCTTGTTGCCGTTGAGAAGAATATTTCCAGTCATGACAACATTCGTCGAGAGTCTACCTGTGGCAAGCTCAATTATTACTCAACATTTAAATATAGATGAAGCAAAACATCCATAATGGGCCAGTTCTTCTTCTTCTATCACATAGGTTCAGCCTAGTTGAATGACAAATGACAATCACAAACCAAACAACGAGTACTGGAGTTCAACTTCGTCATGAGGTATGTTACTTCACGCAAAACTAGGAGTCAAGGTAGGGTATTACGAGAACTTTAACACCATCGGATCTCCTCCAACCTCAATTCCATTGTGTTGTGTTTGACGTCTCAATAGGGTATTGAAGGCATGTTGTGCCATATGGTACACCGAGACCAGTGACTTGAAATGCCCTTTTTTTCAAGTGATCTCTATCCAGTTTACTTTGTAAAGAAGAGTATGTAATGCTTCTAAGCTACTTATCTATCAAACCTTTCAACCAAATAAATCGTCTCTCATTGTAAATAAGGACCCATTTCATATGCTCAAACTCGTTCGCTTATTAAGGTGATGTTACAAAACTGAAAATTCGATGTTGAACACTTGATACACAACTATTGAGCCTTTCAGCTGCTGATTTTTGAGAACTGAAAAACAAGTTGGTAATCACTGAACTTTCAAGACACCAGTTCTGATCTTAAACATAAACCTGCTAGCATAGATTTTTAAGTCATCCAATAAATCTACCTGCATTAGCCCAGGCACTCCTCTTAGTCAATTTCTGCACAATGCATTGCAGCGCACATACAAGCTATAGTAATTTGCTTTCTTGTAACAGTTCAGTGTTATTTCCATCAGTAGGAAGAGATATATGTTTGCATTCTATTCACCTCCCGCAATTGTTGTCCTAAGGTTTTGATCCAAATATTTCAAATACAGTGGCCCTAGCATTTGAAAATGCTTAAATTAGGTATTGTTGGAAGGAAAATGCTTTTTACACCAAAAGAGAAGAGAAATTATACTTTGGCAGCAAAACTCTAGGCTGGCCCCAGTGCCTTCACGCCAGCTTTCTAGATATACATATACTAGTACTTAATTGTCAGCCTGCCCAACAACTTTGCCGCCCAATTAATGGTGGTGTAAATTTTTGAGGATATGACCATTATTAAGGCCTACAGCTCACTTTTACGTTAGACGTATAAGATGACCCAAACAAGAAAGGCATGTTCACGGGGGATAGAGTTATTCCACTGCAGGGTATCTTATGTGGTCTGGTTTGCAGGTCTCCCAAGAAAGGTGGATTGTAAAGAAGCAAATGGGTCTTCTTTTCAACCAAAGGATCTCCCAAAACAAAGGAGCAAAGCATTATGAGAAAGAGATTAAATTAAAAGGAAAACTCTGATCCTTTATAAGGGTTACCTTTGCCCAATGCCCATGCACCCAAACAAAAAGGTAGATCAACAGCCCATTTTACCAAAAGATAGAGTTTCCTTAAATGGTTAAAAGTTAGAAGGCCTTTGGAAGCAAGGACAGACTTCTCCCAAATAAAAAGGAAACACCAAACAAGACAAAGATTTTCTTTTGCTTTCCAAACTTGTTGCAGCTTGTAACCAAAATCTTCCTTTCGCTCACCATATATACCCATAAAAAGAAGATTATGTGATAAAAAGAGAAAGCGAGAGAGAGAGAGAGAGAGAGAGAGAGAGAGAGACAGAGAGAGAGAGAGACCTGCTAAGGCATCAAGAAGGGTGGACTTGCCAGAACCAGAAGGACCCATGATAGCCATGATCCTACCTGGCTCGGCATAGCCACTGAGTCCATGAAGCAGCCTCTTGGTTGGTCCGTGCCCGAAGTTTGGCAGCACCACCGTCAGATCTTCCCAGACCAAGTACGCCACCCCCTCATTTCCACCGATTGATTCCGCCTCCCCCTTCTCAACATCGTCACCACCACCACCACCACCACCACCAGCACTTGCAAATGCCGCCCCCTCTATCTCCATGCTAGTCCCCATCTCCTATGTTAATAAATTGGGTCAATGGACCCATTATCCGCCCACTAACAGATAATGTGTATTTGTTAGTCTGGATAATTACAGTTAATTAGAGGATATTTATCTCCTAAGTGTTTGAGGTAAATACATCTTTATCTCCTAAGAGTTGGAGGTAAAGCCAGTCTCTAATTGTATCTCTATATAAAGGCTAGAGATATCCCAATAAAAAAAAAAAGTCATAGCAATAATCCCTCTCTCTATAGCACTCTCTCTAGAGCAATCACCAAGCTCTAGGATTTGGTTCGTGGACGAAGAACTCGACTCTAGTAGCCGTTTTCGTACCTGCGAAAAAGATCAAGCGTGTTGGAGGCTCGTAACAACAAGGATCCTACGTCGGAATTTTTCGGAGACTTCGTACGGTATGTTTTCGAACCCATTACGTGTTACGTGGTAGCACGATGAATGTTGTAATCGTTTCAACATTGGTATCAGAGCATGATTACTTGTTGATTCGCCTTTAACATGCTAGATTAAATAATGTGCATGTTACGATTTTTTCCGGATACATGAATGAGACCCATTATTAAAATTCGAAATTTATTGAGCATGTTTTTCTGAAAAATAATTAGATGTTTTTGTTCTCCTATGGTTGAGGATGAACTCCATAAAATTTCGTGATTTTTGGATGCATGATTTGTGAGAAATCACGATTTTATTTTTCAAGAAAACTGTGGTTTTTTCGAGTTTTGGGACTCAAATTCGGAGTATGATATTCTGTTTTTATCATGATCGGTTGGTACATAATTAATCTATGTTGTATAAGCTTTCCAACGATATATCGTACGCATTATTTGGCTTAAAAACGAGAGAGATATGGCATCCCGAAGTTGGCATCGCGACATGGCGGCGCTGAAAAAATTAGGGTTTTCCTACGAAGATGATGAACAGTGCACAAACCCTGACACGTGTCACGCGCCGATTGAGCCACGCGCATGACTAAGTCACACGCCACTCACTGACACGCGCCCCACGCGCCGAACGTGAGCCAAGCCACGCCCTGGAGCCGCGCACACGCATCCACGCGCCAGCCGTGGCTGAGCCCAGGCGTGCAACGCGCCCACGCGCTCTCACGCGCCAGCAAGGCGTCGTCGACGAGCCCACGCGCTCCACGCGCGCGTGCTCCCACGCGCCTGCTCCAAGAATCTTCTGCGCTGTCCCACGCGCACGGCGGCGCGTGGAGGCGCGTGCAGGCTGGTTTTTGGCCGGTGATCGTCACCGCCGGCGAGTGGAGCCTTGTCATGCCTTCTGAAAATTTTCAATGGTGCTAAATTACCTTTATACCCTCTGTGTGTGTTCTGTTTAATTTTTAAACGACTTTTTCTATGAAAAATTAACTTTAAAATTTTGTTTTATACACACAGAATTTTTATTTAATTTCAGAGGGCATATTAAGGATAAATTTACTGTTTGCCAATTTTTTAGGATTTATCTCTCAGTTTTTGGTCATTTGTGAGTATTTTTGTGGTACTTTTGTGGTTCCCAAAAATACGAATAATGCGTAAATATTATTTTTTGCACTTCGTGAGTAGCAATAAATATTTTTGGAGAGTTATATGACATAGATAAATTATGTCTAATTTGTTACATGCTTGCCTTGATTTGTGTTATGGTTTAAATATACTTTTGAGGTATATTTGTTGGGTTTTTGGTAAATCCACACTTTTAAACCATTTATATTTTCAAGGCCCTTGTCGCCCGTTTTCCTTGGGAGGAGAATGTGGCCTATTCATCCATTTTATTACCCTGTAACTTCTTATTTGAGTATGCTAGTTTTAGGTTAAATGGATGGATATTAGATTGGCATTCTAAAGAAACTTATGTTTAATGTGTTTACTCTTGCTTTAAGAAAATTCTTTTGAGAATAATGTGCTGTGCGGCATCTCCATTTGTTTTATTGGAGTAGTTTGTAGTAGGATTCTCAAAGATGTTGTATTCTGCTATTTCCCTGTATATTTCGAGAAAGCCTTGTACGGGGATGTAATTTCGCACGCACATTATTCAAACCAGAATTTTCTTAGCATAAGTTATTAGAATGCCAATAGGGCTCAATGGAGTCCTTGCAAATTTAATTGCATGGTGCAATTTTATATTGTTCTAAATTATCATGTGGATGATTTATTATATTGTGGCTTATATGATGATGAAATTTATTGCGAAAAATTACTTGAAAAATATTTTTCCCAACTCACATACATGGGAGATGATTACGAGCTTAGCAGATTTTCGATTTCATGATGTGAGGAAGGATTATGTTTTTCATTTGAATTTTTTGAAATAAATAGAAGGATGTATAATTAATGTCTTTTCCTTGCGCAATCTAATGTAGTGAATATAATGGCCACCAAGAATGTCATAGCTGATCTCGTTAAGGGTGAAAAACTTAACGGAGATAATTATGACGTTTGGCACAAAAAGATGAAATTCATGCTGAACGAACAAGAGCTCGAGGAGCACTTGACCAAGGAGATGGTCGCGCCAACTGAGGCGCAACCCCTAAGAGACCACACTGCCTACCAGAAATGGAATCAGAAAGATCGTAGTGCGCGCTACACCTTGTTGAGCAGCTTGCAAAATGATCTAATTGGGCAGTATGATGAACTTCCAACTTGCAAAGCTTTATGGGATCAGCTCAAGTTTTCTTTTGGTGGAACCTCAACTACGCGGCTTCGTAGCCTTGTGATTAAGTTTGAGGAGTACACAAAAGACCCTAAACATACCATGAGTGAACATCTAAGGATGATGTCCAATATGATTGGTAAGCTAAGGGATGCTGGCCATGCGCTCACAGATGAGCAGCAAGTCAGAGCTGTCATAAGGTCCCTTCCTGCCTCGTGGGCCAATATGAAACAGATATTGACCCACAGTGAAAACATCAAGAACTTTTCTGATGTTTCACAGCATGTCATCCTTGAGGACGAGACTCGAGATACTGACAAGACCCTTGCTTATGTCGCCCAAGGGGGATCGCGCAATGCAAATGGCAAGCGCGAAAGACAAAGTAAGAAAGGTAAGAAAGGCGAGGCTAGCACTTCTGCGCCAAAGGAAGGAAAAATGAAGAAACGCAAGAGAGGAAAACGTGGTGGGAAAAAGGATCTGTCTAAAGTTAAATGCTTCAACTGTCAACAGAAAGGACACTTCGCTCGTGATTGCACTGAGCCGAAGAAGGTACTTTCAGAATCTCTCTCTCAGTTATATGTTTCCTCACATGTGATGGTTGCTCATTCCCAACCTGTGTGGTTTGTGGATACAGGTGCAACAAAACATGTAGCACGTGATCGAGAGGGGTTCGTAGATTATCACCGGATTCCAGCGGGTAGCAAACATATCTTCATGGGAAACAATAGTTCCGAAGAGGTGCTAGGGGTTGGTTCTTACCAGCTCAAGTTGCGCACTGGGCGCACATTGATTCTAGAGGATGTGCGATATGCACCCACAGTTCGGCTTAATCTACTTTCAGTTACTGCTTTATTAGACAGTGGTTTTTCCTTTATTTTTAGGGGTAATAAGTTGGACATTTTTTTGGATGATGTTTTGTTCGGACATGGTTTTCGCATGGATAGTCTTTTTCAATTGGATTTAATTGATTCTCAGTCTTCTTATTCTTATGTGGTGAATGATAATATTGTGAATGATTCTACCACCTGGCATGCAAGACTGGGCCACATAGGCCAAGATAGAATGACTCGTTTGGCTAGAGAAGGCCTTTTAGGCCCACTCGCAAAAGTCAATCTACAAACTTGTGAGGCTTGTTTGGCTGGTAAAGCATGCAGGAAGCCTTTTGGAAAGGCTGTGAGAGCAACTCAACCACTTGAGCTAGTTCACTCTGATATATGCGGACCTATGAGTGTAAAGGCACGCCATGGCGCCTCTTATTTCCTTACACTGATAGACGATTATACGCGATATGGTTATGTGTATCTGATATCTCACCGCTACGAAGCTTTGGACTGTTTCAAACGCTTTGTAGCTGAGGTTGAGAATCAGAAAGAGAAGAATTTAAAAACTCTTCGCACTGACCGAGGACGCGAATATTTGTCAGATCACTTCAAGAAGTTTTGTGAGGAAAAGGGGATACGCAGGCAACTTACTATTCCTAATACTCCACAACAAAATGGTGTTGCGGAAAGAAGGAATAGAACATTGTTAGACATGGTTAGGTCTATGATGGCGCAAGCAAACCTTCCTATATCTTTTTGGGGGGATGCCCTTTTGACTGCAGCCTATATACTTAATCGTGTGCCTTCACAGTCAGTCAAATCCACCCCTTATGAGCTTTGGAATGACCAAAAGCCAAATTTGGATAACTTGCGCCCATGGGGCTCAGCAGGTTATGTTCACAGTACTTCTCATAAGTATGGGAAACTAGGGCCTAGAGCAAAGAAGAGTATCTTTCTAAGGTATTCTGAAAACTCTAAAGGTTATGTAATGTATGGTGAACATCCAAATGGTGGAAGGACTGAAATAGAGTCTCGTGATGTCGATTTCATAGAGAGTGATTTTCCTAGCATTGGAGATGCGAGTAAGAATCTTGACCTCTATGAGTTAGAGGAGGTTGAACCCACTTTACCATCTTCAAGCGAAGGTGGGGAATTAGTTCCTCATCCGGTTGTCGCTGAAGATAGTGTAAGTGACCTTCAACCTAGTGGGAGTATCCCAGACAGTGGGAGCACACCACAAGGACCATTAGGTCAACAAGATTCTCAACTGCGTAGAGGTGCACGAAGAAGAGTTCCACGTCGTCGTTTTGAGATTGACGGAGAAATTCTTATGTGCACTCCAAATGATGAAGACGAGCCTACTTCTGTGGAAGAAGCCTTATCTTCATCTGCTAGAAATGAGTGGATGGCTGCAATGAAGGATGAGTTAAGCTCAATGGAAAAGAATCGAGTCTGGGAGTTGATTGACCTTCCGCCAGGGCGCAAGACTATTGGAAACAAGTGGGTTTTTAAAGTCAAACGCAAGGTAGATGGGTTAATCGACAAGTATAAGGCACGTCTTGTGGCGAAAGGCTATACCCAACTGCGGGGTGTGGACTATGAAGATACTTTCTCCCCAGTGGTGAGATTTGCTTCAATTCGCCTGATCCTAGCTATTGTCGCCCAGCAGGATTTAGAACTTTTTCATATGGATGTTAAGACTGCGTTTCTCAATGGAGAACTAGACGAAGAGATTTATATGGCTCAACCCGAGGGTTTTGAAGTCAAAGGACATGAGCGCAAAGTTTGCCGTCTCAAACGTTCTATATATGGTCTCAAACAATCGTCTAGGCAGTGGTACTTTAGGTTTCATCATGCCATTACCTCTATAGGTTTTGAAATGATTGAACAAGACCATTGCGTTTACGTAAAACGATCCAAGAAAAATATTCTAATCCTTTCTTTGTATGTGGATGACATTCTTTTAGCTGGAAATGACATGAGTTCCATTGTCGCCACTAAGCAGTGGTTGTCCTCAACTTTTGAGATGAAGGACATGGGAGAAGCTAATTATATGCTCGGAGTTAAAATCATACGTGATCGTCCAAAGAGACTTCTCGGTTTGTCTCAAGAGACATATATCAAGAAGGTCATTGAACGATTCCGTATGCATAACTCAAAACCCATAGACACTCTAATGGACAAGGCGTGTACTTTAACAACAGACCAATGCCCAAAGAATGATGAGGAAAAGAATCGGATGTCCAAAGTGCCTTACGCGGCTGCAGTTGGGAGTTTGATGTACGCTATGTTGTGTACGCGTCCAGACATCTGCTTTGCCGTTGGAATGGTGAGTCGTTATCAGAGTAATCCTGGACCCGCTCATTGGAATGCGGTGAAGAGGATCCTTCGATACTTGCGTGGAACCGCTGATCTCGTCCTGTGTTATCATGGTGGAGACTTGAGACTGAGAGTATACAGCGATGCTGATTGGGGCGCTGATAGAGATGAGCGCATATCCACTTCGGGTGGAGCTATCTCTTGGCACAGCAAGAAAAAGTCTTGCATCGCCCTATCCACGATAGAGTCGGAGTATGTTGCTTGTTCAGCAGCAGTCCAGGAAACTGTTTGGTTGAGGTCATTCTTACAGGCTCTAGGGGTTACAGCTCATGCAGATGAGTCTGTCACTGTTCACTGTGTCAATACAGCTACCCTAGATTTTGTAACGGACCCCAAATATCAAACACATAGGCCTTCGTTATCACTTCATTAGAACTTTAGTTGCGCAAGGAGAGGTGTCCATGAAACATATACCTACTGGCAGAATGGTGGCTGATCCTTTGACCAAGCCCATTGCTAGAGATGTTTTCCTTTCTCACATTAGGAGTATGGGACTACGTAGGTTTTGATATGTTTATGGCATCTTATGTACTTGACATTATTTATTACATTAAATTTTCATTCCTTGATTTGAGTTTATTTTGGAATGAATGGATAATCTTTGTGATTACATATACATCCTTGTTGAGAGTGTCACCAGGCTCGAATTGACCCACTCACACGGGTAATTCACCTTGGCGCTAAGATAGCGAGCAAGATGAGACATAATTGTCTTAAGCGCCAAGTGGGCGAATAAGATGATACAGCTTATAAAGCAAACATGTCGCCTTAGTTGGAGCTAAGATGAGACCTAATAAATGTAGGTCGATCATAGAGTATCTCCACAACTCTATGTAGCCTGTTTACAGCCGAATGTGAGATTTCAGGCAGGCACTATGAGAGTGACTGGGCTGAAAAACTCAGGTTAGGCGCTTGTACAGCGACTAGACTTAGATTCGTATGGCGTATTTATTATACATTTATGTGACACGCCCTTGAGGGTTACGCCATAGCATGCAAATCATACTGCATGTGCTAAATGCAGACCGACAGTGGGAGTGACGAATGAATCCCTGCTTCGTCACTGTGTGAGCCACTTGGATCAAAATTTTTGATCATATATGGTACCCTTTTCACCTTAGACTATGTCATGAAGAGGATACTCAATGTCGCTACTTTAGCATGTACCCTTGGATCATGGATGATGCGGTCTCGCGGGGCATGTCTAGGAAAGCGGTTGGGTCTAATTGGAATGACATGAGGGCTTTGGGAAGAAAGTTCAATATTACATCATGTTGTGTGATTCATAGCCCGGGCGACTTTGTCGATTTTCGTTTCGATATGAGTCATGAATACATAACATATGAGAGGTTTAACACTGCTCATTATGAGGGATTTGAGAGTGTTTAATCTGGTGTAGTTGAACTATCTGGGGTACATACGAGATTTATTGGAGTGATGTATTGTGTTAGTTTGGTGATAACTTAATACAATACTCCTCAACTGGACATCCTTTCTCGTAGGTCGCACGTTCCATTTCCTGTATGAGGAGATGAGTGGACGAGAGATAAAGAGGGACTACGATTTATTTGCCCTGTGTGTGGGCGAGTGGGAGCTGTTAATAAATTGGGTCAATGGACCCATTATCCGCCCACTAACAGATAATGTGTATTTGTTAGTCTGGATAATTACAGTTAATTAGAGGATATTTATCTCCTAAGTGTTTGAGGTAAATACATCTTTATCTCCTAAGAGTTGGAGGTAAAGCCAGTCTCTAATTGTATCTCTATATAAAGGCTAGAGATATCCCAATAAAAAAAAAAGTCATAGCAATAATCCCTCTCTCTATAGCACTCTCTCTAGAGCAATCACCAAGCTCTAGGATTTGGTTCGTGGACGAAGAACTCGACTCTAGTAGCCGTTTTCGTACCTGCGAAAAAGATCAAGCGTGTTGGAGGCTCGTAACAACAAGGATCCTACGTCGGAATTTTCGGAGACTTCGTACGGTATGTTTTCGAACCCATTACGTGTTACGTGGTAGCACGATGAATGTTGTAATCGTTTCAACATCCTAAAACAGCCTTCAACATAAAGGGAAGACACATTTCTCTAGAGATGCCATGAAAGAGGAAACTCATATTGTCAGCACGTAGTGTGAATGCTGATCATTGACAAATTAACTGTCTTCACCAAACAACCAACTTTCGGTCATACACTTTTGATGAGGAGAGCGAGGGAGCAACTTAGTTAGTGTGTGTGTGTGTGTTGCTGTGTGTGAAGAGTGCGATCAGCTCTATTGGTGGCAAGTAATGGGGAAGTAAACGTGAGGTCCCACTAATATGGTTTATGGTTGCATTAAACTACAATGCGGCCTGTATCTATCTTTCCTTTTCTTTCTTCTTTGTGATTTGGACTTGTATACACGAGCTAGGCAGACCTTTCTTCCTTAGATTCAGCTTCCGGCTGCCTAGTGTCTTCCCTCGATCCGTAGGTTAGGAGAATCGAAATCTCACTTATCTTGATTCGTCCTCTTCTCACTTATCTTGATTCTCCCTCTTTTAAGAGATTTATCGGCTATTTTTTACACGTATGTTGTTGAAATAACGTCACTTGTATTGTTGCATTTTTGCATACATAAATAGTATGTACGAGCGGGAGTAATTGAAGTATGAGATTGTAGTTGTATCGATCCCTTTGGATATGATAGTCTAGTGACGTCGACAAATCTTGATGTAATGGCCCGCGACGATGGATTTTTCAAGAACGCCTACCCTAGAGTTGTTAAATGTGTCGGATTTCCACGTACTAGGCCATGTGTTAATGACCTAGACGTCGATCTTGACTCTAGTTCGAAGCTCAGTTTGGATTGTCTCGGTCCAACATTTCAAAAAAAATTGCAACAATAATGTCTGGTGCATCTTGTGATGAACTGACTTTGTTCAATTTCTTCGAGTTAGGAATCAGTATAAGGTTGAGGCATATTTTAAGATTAAATTTACCTTTTTTTTCCAGTTACTACGTCGATCACTTACTCTCGTTATTTCATAATCATTCATTTTTTTGTCCCGTTACAAATTGAATCCAATAGCACTTAAGAATCACTTACGTATATTTTGACATGTGAAAATGAATGCGTAAAGTCATTACTTGGATCAATACTACTTATAAAGTCAACATTTGAGCAGGTGTAACATACTTCGTTATGTAGCAAGTAGCACATTGTGGTGAAAAGGGAAAGATTGAGACATGGTAAAAGAAACAAAAATCAATTTATCTATTTATAATATATACAGACTCGATTGGCAGGGCGTGTTAATTAACATACTTTCAATCCTATTTTCAAGAGTTTTCAATTAAAGAAAAATAAAAAATCAAATTGTATTGGTAGGCAATTTGCACTCTTGTTATGAAAATAAAAATTATCTTTCTTCCATTGATCAATTTTTCTCTTTGACTTTTTGTTAACTTCTATTACAAATTTAGTGTTATGTAAATATCAAATTAAGCTCAAATAGCTAATATAAATAAAAGAAATATCATTCGCATGTCAAGTGTGAAATAGCAAGTAAAGTCAATATCGGAAACGTAAAAACTAGCTTCCTGACAACCCCAAAGTTTAGTACCTAGTATCAACTACACCACCGACTCCCTGACACTCCTTTACATTTTACAAACGATGCGGACATCTACACATTTCTTCATCATGAAACACAGTGTTTTAGGGTTACTTTCAGTGAAGTTACATCAGGTTTGAGAGTATTAAATTTGACTGTATAAGGTTTGAAAAATTACAATCCACCCACAGAAGTTGTAAAATGCCAAACTAACCCTTAATGCAAGATATGACTAACAATATATATAGGGAGCAGATCCACATCTACTGGTGGAGATCTCCAACACTTCATCTAACGGCTACTAAGAGTAGTGGTTAGCCTTGCCCCCCTATTTTCCTGAATCCCTTCGCTATTTAAGTTACCTTCGGCCTAAATGGGCCCCTAACAGTTAAAAAAAATTCAATCTGAGCCGTCCATAACCTCTAGTGGACGGCCAGATCATCGGTGGAGAAATAACTATTTTTTCATCAATAGATGTGGATCGGCCTATATATATATATATATATATATATATATATATATATATATATATATATAGCTGATCCGTTGATAACGCTAGCAAAATAGGAGTTTTTTCTAGCGCGAGATCTGTTGACGGTCCAGATTTTTTTTGGCATTTTTTTAAGTACGTCCGCTACATAATGTAGCGGACAAGTAGGCATACACTTTTCTCTTTTTTTCTCCTTTCCCTCATTATGACATGTTTCTCCCTCTTATCTCTCTTCTGTCGTTAATTTCTTACTTTTTCTGAGTCTTCCTCTGTCCTTTCTCTCTTTTTCTCTCTCATCCTCCTTTCTTCCATGAATTCCTTGAATTTGTCTCCTAAAAGGAAAAGAAATTTGTACAATATGATTAATTCCTGAAATAAACTTCTGTTATCTGAGTTAGAAACACTCCTCAAACTCGTAGATAACCAGCAACCTCATCTCCACGCCTTGAAGACTTGATTGCACCAGCTAGAGAGAGAGAGTCCTTTCTTCCATGAATTCCTTGAATTTGTCTCCTAAAAGGAAAAGAAATCTGTACAATACGATTAATTCTTGGAAAAATAAACTTCTGTTATCTGAGTTAGAAACACTCCTCAAACTCGTAGATAACCAGCAACCTCATCTCCTCGAAGACTTGATTGCACCAGCTAGAGAGAGAGAAAGAGAAGAAAGGAGGATGAGAAAAGAGAGAGAAAGGACAGAGGAAGACTCAAAAAAAGTAAGAAATTGACGACAGAAGAGAGAGAATAAGAGAGAGAAACATGTCATAATGAGGAAAGGAGAGAGAAAGAAAAAAATGTCTGCCTATTCGTCCGCTACATTATGTAGCGGACATACTTAAAAGGATATTTTTGTCAAAAAATCGTCCACTACATTATGTAGCGGACAGATCTGAAGAGATTCAATGGAAGCTTATCCGAGATCTGACCCTTGAAATTATTTTTAGATAAATTAAAAAACTCTAATCCACTAAGCCTTCAAATCATTTTTAAATAAATCAACTCTGCCAATCTACTCTACACACCTATTTGGTGAATACACATCCAGTATTACAGGTTGTTCATTGTCTCACTGTTGGCTAACGACCCATGTACTTAATAAGAAGGGTGGGAGAGGAGGATGAGAGAGAAAGAGAGAGAAAGATAAACAAGTTAAAAAAGTGATGTGAGAGAGAGAGAGAGAGATAGAGAGATCGAGGGAGAGAAGTCAGAAGAAGGAGATAAAATAGAGAGAGAAAGAGAAAGAAGTTAGAACATTCATGACAGAAAGAGAAAAAATGTCTGAAAACAAGTCTGCTACATAATGTAGCGGATAGAGATAAAGGAGAAATAAGTCAGAACATTAATGACGGAAAGAGAAAAAGGTCTGAAACTAGTCCGCTACATAATGTAGCGGACATACTCTTTTTAAGCTGGAGGATATTTTGTCAAAAAAATTATCCGCTACATAATGTAGCGGATGTACTTAAAAAGATGCAAAAAAAAAAGATCTGGACAATCCACAGATCTCGCGTGGATGGCCAAATCGTGCTAGAAAAATCTCTTATTTTGCTAGCCCTAGCAACGGATCAGCTCCCCCCCCCACACACACACACATATATATATATATATATATATATATATATATATATATATATATATATATATATATATATATATATATATATATAGGGTCGTGATCCATTGCTAGCGCTAGCAAGTTGCTAGCGCGATTTAGCCATCCGCAACATAATGTAGCGGACGATTTTTACTGTCCGCTACATTATGTTGTGGACGGTGAATTTTTTTTTTGTTGTGGTGCTCGATCTGGCCGTCCATTCTCTCACGTGGACGACCAGATTGCACTAGTAACTTGGGTTAAGTTGCTAGCGCTAGTAACGAATCAGCTCCCGTATATATATATATATATATATATATATATATATATATATATATATATATATATATATATATATATATATATATATATATATATATATATATATATATATATATATATATATATATATATATATATATATATATATATATATATGGATCGTGATCCATTGCTAGCGCTAGCACTGTTGCTAGCGCTGTTTTCCCGTCCGCTACATAATGTAGCGGACGATAACTTACCGTCCGCTACATTATATAGCGGACGGTGCTAGCGCTGCTAACGCTAGCAATATATATATATATATATATATATATATATATATATATACGGGAGCTAATCCTTTGATAGCGCTAGCAAAATATGATAAGTTGCAAACGTGATCTGGCTGTCCACGAGCGATTTGTGAACGGTCCAGATCCTATTTTTTTTTTTTGCATTTTTGTAAGTCCGTCCACTACATTATATAGCGAATAATTTTTTGACAAAAATACACTGAAGCAGTGCCCAGCCGCTACATAATGTGGCGGACTACTGAAGCACTCTTTTCTGACTTTTTTCTCTTTCTCTGTCCTTTCTTTCTTCTTTCTTTAATGTTTTGACACACACACACACACACACTCTATTTCTCTCTCTTCCATCAATTTTTTGACTCTATCTCCTTTCTCTTTCTCTCTCTCTCCTTCTCTCTCTCTCGGAAGAAAGATGGAATGCAACAATTAAAGGTGGCAAAGACGAGATATATATTGGACAAACTGCAAGCTGGAAACCTCTGAAATTCACAGTGTCTGCCAAAGCCTTGTGATCTTGGTTTTTGTTCCTTCTTCTTCCAAGCCAATATATATAGTCTCCAACAATGAGTTTCATTCTTTAAGCGTGCTTTTTGCTAAACTTTACACTTTTTTTTCCTTATACACATAGGCAAAAAGGATAGGCTATATGCTTTTGGTAATTGAACCTTACTTTACTGTGTGGATGGATACTTGACATTCAAGTGAAATGGGTCATATTTGTCATCAAAAAAGCAACTTGCAATAGACACATAGTAAAGAGCCATCACGACACCACCCTCGTGGGGCGGCCGGTTCTGGGCCTCACCCATTGCTCCGTGAACTCCACCACAAGAAACTTCACCTGCGTCACTGGCGATTACAGCTCCGGCAAGATGGATCTAATGAGCTCTGCCACTTCTACTTTCACCCTATACCCATTAACTATGAGAGAAATGAGAGAGGAAGAGAAAGGGGGAGAGAGAGAGACAGAGTGATAGTCAGAAAATTGATGGGAGAGAGAGAGTCTGTCAGAACAATTAAGAAAGAAGAAAGAAAGAACAGAGAAAAAGAGAAAAAAAAGTCACAAAAGTAGTACTTCAATAGTCCGCTACATTATGTAGTGGATGAGCATTGCCTCAAACTAGATGGTATTTATGTCTAAAAATTATCCGCAGCTACATAATGTAGCGGACAGACTTAAAAAAATGTAAAAAAAAAAATCTGGACCATTTACAGATATATATATATATATATATATATATATATATATATATATATATATATATATATATATATATATATATATATATATATATATATATATATATATATATATATATATATATATATATATATATATATATATATATATATATATATAGGGAGCCGATCCCTGTCTACCGGTGGAGAAATAACAATTTCTCCACCATAAATGTAGCCGTCCACGTGTACTCGTGGACGGCTCAGATGTGTTTTTTTCTTGCAAAAGTGGCAACCGCTGCTCTTTCTTGCGATTGCAAAATTTTACAAAAATGTCCCGCGTAAAGAAAAAACCCCAACCGCAAGAAAGACTACCGGTTAGAGGCCCACGAGCAACACATCCAACCGCAACAAAGTGTTGCGGTTAGTCATCTCACCCAACCGCAACACTTTGTTGCGGTTGGTCATTCCTCTTTCTTTTTTTCCTCTTCTCTTCTTTGCTTCTCATTTCATCATTGCTGCTTTTCTTCTTTTTTCCCTAGCTGCAATGATTAAGAGCTTTCATTATATATCAAGGTTAGCTGAGTATCTATTTAGAACATTCATTATATAAACAATAACTTGTCTCGTGCACACCTCTACATACATCAAACTATCTACGCCACTACTACAAGGTTATTCTTCATAGAAAATGTCCGACATTTTTCACCTGGAATTAGTCAATGTTAGCATACTCTCTCTCTCTCACGCATCATAATGCAAACAGAATTTTTCAAGAAGATGTGTTGGCAAATAAATTTTAAAGAAGGAAAAAATAAATAAACTTGATTGTTTCCCAACTTTTAATTCATTTTATTACTAGCTGAGCCAATAACTGAAGGTTAACATGTAATGGGGCCGAATAGGGTTCAAGTTGGTTGGCCGCTGGCCCTTTTGCCCCCCCCCCCCCCCCCCCCAAATAATCAAAAGAATTAACTCTCATTCACAAGTTCAATAATGACTTTTCTTGACCCATTTTATGAAAGCTCTTAATCATTGCAGCTAGGGAAAAAAGAAGAGAAACAACAATGATGAAATGAGAAGCAAAGAAGAGAAGAGGAAAAGAAGAGAGGAGAACTGACTCAACCGCAACAAAGTGTTGCGGTTGGGTGTGGTGACCAACCGCAACACTTTGTTGCGGTTGAGTGTATTGCTCGTGGGCCCCCAACCGCTAGTCTTTCTTGCGGTTGGGGTTTTTTCTTTACACGGCGCATTTTTTGTAAAATTTTGCAACCGCAAGAAAGAGCAGCGGTTGCCACTTTTGCAAGAAAAAAAAACACATATGAGCTGTCCACGAGTACACGTGGATGGCTACATTTATGGTGGAGAAATTGTTATTTTTTCACCGGTAGACAGGGATCGACTCTCTCATATATATATATATATATATATATATATATATATATATATATATATATATATATATCCACATCTACCGGTGGAGAAATAGCTATTTCCTACCAGATCTGAGCCGTCCATGTGTACTCGTGAATGGACCAGATCTGTCCTTTTTTTTTTTTTTTCAAAAAGTGGTAACCGCTACTCTTTAAAGCGGTCACAGTATTCCCAAAAATACCCCATTTTAGGCAAAATAACCTCTAACTGCTGGTCTTTGTAGCGGTTAGGGCCCCATCAAATTCCCCCAACCGTTACAAAGTGTAGCACTTAATGGCCACACTCTCACCAAACCGCCACAAAGTGTAGCGGTGGTGGGCCCCTAATCACTACTCTTTGTGGTGATTGGGGGGAATTTTTCTCCGCAATCTCTCTCGATTTTTCTCCCCCACTCACTCACTCTCGAGCCCTAACCATTTCTTCATCCTCTATAAACCCTAAACCCTCATTTTTTTCACCACCACATCTTTCATCAACCCCAAACAAAAATTCTATTAAACTCTTCCAACATCACAAACTTTAAGTCTCTAGCAAGAATCCAAGTTCAAGGTGATCTAGTAAGTTTTTACTTATATCTTGAAGCTAGCTTATCCATAGTTGGTGATATTATCTTGAAGCCAAAATTGGAGCAAGGGTCTTGAAGGAGGAGACAATTGAAAGCAACAATACTACACAATAAGTTTTTCCTTTTCATTTCGGTTTCTTTACTTTACAAAAATTAATGTTAATTTTATGATGTGCTGATAATTTATAAAAAAAAATATTTATGTAGATTTCAATATAAATATGGATGCAATTGGAGAAAATAATTTTTGTGATGATTCTAACCCACCTTAGAAAGGTCAAGTTTTTCAAACACTGGACGAAGTTGAAGCATACTATAGAGCATATTCGAAAAGGCTGGGTTTCGGTGTTAGAATTAAGACAACTTGAAAATGGGCGAAAATAGACCAAATTTGTTCCCGACTATTTGAGTGTCATAGAGGAGCACCACATGTACCCCGATTGTTTGGATCAGTGATGAAGGGCCAACAAGACAAAGAAAAGGGACACATTTCTGGGTACCGGCTGTAAGGCCCATGTGTATGTAGTACACCAAAAAAATAAAAACCATTGGGTTGTGACGGGAGTCGAGTTGAGCCATAATTATCAATTGATGACCCCTAGTAAAATCAGTCAAATTCATTCGCACCGAAAAATAAGTGCGGCACACAGACAATTGAAATTTACAATGGCCGAGGCAAAAATTCTGCCTTCTAGAATGATGGGGTTTTTTCAATCCAGGCTGGGGGGATTGACAAGTTGAGCTTCAATGAAGTAGACCTTTGAAATGAACTCCATGCTTAGAGGAGAGAGTCTTTCAATAAGAGTGATTCTCAAGCTACACTTGATATCTTCAAGCGCCTTCAGGGTGAGAATTCTGGCTTTTTCTATAATCTCCAACTGGATGATGAGAACCGCATATATTTTGGGTAGATGCCAGTTCTAGAGCTGCTTACCAAAACTTTGGCGATGTTATGACGTTTGACACCATATAGCACATAAATAAATACTCTATGCCTTTTGCTCCATTTACCGGGGTGAACCACCACTATCAATCAATCTTGTTTAGCTTTGCCCTGCTTAGGGATGAGACGAAGGAGTCATTTACGTGGCTATTTAAAACTTGGCTTGAAGCAATGTATTATATTCCTCCAAAAACCATCATCACCGACTAGGATTTGGCAATGAGAAATACAATCGCTAAGGTGTTTCCAGATACTTATCACGGCATGTGCACATGGCACATAAGCAACAAATATCCCGAATGACTTCACAATGTATATGCAAACCATCGGACATTCAAGAGTGACTTTAATACATGTGTGAAGAAATCGTTGACGGTCGACGTGTTCGAGGAGAGGTGGGCCAAGTTAATGGATGACTACTCTTTTGCACAGTCATGAATGGTTGAAAGCGTTGTATGAGATTAAGACACAATGGGTCGGTGCCTACACCAAAAAGTTTATTACCGCCAGAATGACTACGACCTCGAGAAGCAAAGGTATGAATGAATTCTTTGATGGGTATGTAGGCCATTCTTCAAGTATAAAGGATTTCGTACTTGAGATGCAGAAAGCCCTTGACAAGCAATTTTTCCTTGAGAGAGAAGCCAATGCGGCTACTGTTTACAAAGAAAGAGCCATATTAATTTTTTTTTACCTTTGGAGGTTCATGCGGCTCAATACCAAGAAAATGTTTAGACAGTTTCAAGAGGAATTATAAAAGTCGAATCAATATAGCATGACAAAGTTGTACGGGCAATGCACCAAAGATCTCAAAGTCTATGCTTTGACAAATGTGATGAATTTTGCCAATCCCTGCTCTTCTTCGACTCCAAAGAACATAAGACATTTCACCGTAGCGATTTGTCTGGACACCGGATTTGTTAATTGCAAATGTCAATTGTTTGAGCATAAAGGTATACTTTGTCGACACGCGTTGAGGTTTTTTAGTGCCAAGAATGCTCGTGAAATTTTGAAATAGTATATCTTAGATCAGTGGACGAAGCAAGCCAATAGAGTACACGGTCACATACCTTACGTGCCCAATGTTACAGTTGATTTCGAGCAATCTAAGACACTGTGATATAATCACCTCTGTAACATCATGCATGGTTTATCGTTGGATGCGACATTAACATTTGATGGGTACAAGCATCAAGTTAAAGCAGCCGCACGGGATAAGGCTAATCTTGCACAGTTCAGGGTGGCAATACCAGACAGACGGGACACTCCAACTACTCGGACCACTCCAGCCGGTAGAATCACTCAAGCTTTGGTTATTACTTCACAGCCAGTCCTTGACAGAGCTAGCCTGTAAGGTGAGGATGATGATATTTTTTATCCAATTATTTCTCAAACAAAAGGGTAAAAGCGAGCAATATGTATGAAGAGTCCGGCTGAAGATGCAACGGGTCAGAAACGACTGCGAAAGTGTGCGTTGTGTAATAAGATGACTGATTATGACAAGAGAAACCATTATAAAGTGCTAAGTATTTAACCTGATGGTATGGTCGAGGAGGACGATGATGAAGAAGAGTGTTAGGGTTAATGTTTAATTTGAACTTTAATTGTTAATCTCTACTGCAGAAATTTGAGATTTGGTTTGAAGAACCTTAATGTTATGAAAGGGACTAATTAGTGTGCCTAAAGTGTAAGGAGCAAAATAAAATTACTAATTTCATCAGCAGTTATGAATCCGGCCCTAAAGTGTGCCCGAGAAGGGGCGACACTGAAAAACCAAAGAAATTCATCGTGTCAATTTTCCCCAAAATTTATAAGAAGGGGCTAATTATGTGCCTAAAGTGCAAGGAGAAAAAAAATACAAATTTCACCGGAAGCTATGAATCCGGTCCTAAAGTGTTCCCTAGAAGGGGCCACATTGAAAAATAAAAAAAAAATTCTCAATTTTCGCCGAAATTCATAGGAGGGGGCTAATTAGTGTGCTTAAAGGAGTAAAAAAAATTGAAAAAAAATTACAAATTTCACCAGAAGCCATGACTCTGGCCCTATAGTGTGCCCGAAAAGGGGCGACATAGAAAAATAAAAAAAATTATTCTCTTAATTTTCGTCAAAATTCATAGGAAGGGGCTAATTAGTGTGCCTAAAGTGCAAGAAGCCCAAAAAAAAAATCACCGGGAGCTATGAGTCCGGCTTAAAGTGTGCCCGATAAAGGGCGACACTGAAGAACCAAAAAAAAATTCTTGTTTCAATTTCAACTAAAAAGAGCTAAGTGTGCCCCAAGTTTAAACCCAAATTATGAGAGAATCCCAACAAAAAAAACAAAAAAAATTGCACCTAACCGCCACAAAGAGTAGCGGTTAGGGACACCTCTTAGCATCTCCGCAATACTGAGAGCCATCCCTAACCGCTACTCTTTGTGGCTATTAGGTGCAAAATTGTTTTTTGGGATCCTCTCATATTTTTGGTTTAAACTTGGGGAGAAATTTTTGGTTTAAAATTGAAACGAGAAATTTTTTTTGGTTCTTCAGTGTCGCCCCTTATCGGGCACACTTTAAGCCCGATTTTTTAGTGTCTCCTCTTATCAGGCACACTTACTAATTAATTTTTTTGGGCTTCTAATTGGAAAATCTATACTCTCTATCTCGATAATCCAATCCCAATTTGGAGAATCCAACAATCCAATTTCAAATCCCAATATTCAAAAGCCAACAATAGTAATAATAAGGCTAATTCAATTTCAAACCTCAATATCCAAAATTCAATTATAGTAATAATAAGACAAACGTCTAGTACTCTTCAAAATAATAGTAAGGAAGGCGTCTAACTTCGCCCTTTTACAGCTTCCAAGCTATCCTATATCTAAACGTCAACACATCCCTCCGAGACCACGACGTAGATTCGAGCACCTCTGCACGAGCTATGTAGTCCATGTACTTGAGCACATAAATCCCGCAATCGTGACTGTTATATTGCTTTGGTCGGTCATGTATCATCTCGATCGTCCAAGGATCCATCCTCGGATTGCTCGTGATCATCTCTCCCAAATAATGTCTGCAAGCTAGCAGAATGATAATAGTCTGCATCCAACAATAAAAAAGTCAATCGAGTTTCAAGTATGATATAATGTAAAATTAATTTTGAATTCTAGACTAAAATTAATTTCAAATAATGTGTTCGTCTCACTCCTCCATCACTTAACTAGAGCAGATATAAAGCACTTGTCGTGCCGAGACCAATGATGAAGGATGGTGAACATAGATAAATTCTGACTGTGTAATATTTATTTTTGTTCCTCATTTAGTACCCACTCTTTGAGGTGACTTGTGTTTTGAATTGTTTCCAAAATAACCCTTTCGACACCGTCAAATACGTCCCTCGCGACGTTGTCATCGTCATCGTAGATGATGGATGAATCATAAGGTCCGGGGTTGAACTTCATATTTCTGAGAAAAAAATAAAATTGTAAACCAACTTAGTGTGCATACTATTTACATCCCAAAACTAAAACAAGAACACATAATCCAAAATCAATCCTAAATTTTGAAGCCCTAAAAAATCTCCGATTTTAAAAACCTAAAAACCCCAATTTTGAAGCCCTAATAAACTCCAATTTAAAGGTCTAAAAAACTCCCAATTTTGAAGCCCTAAAAATCCTAATTTTGAAGCCTTAAAAAACTCCTGATTTTGAAGCCCTAAAAAACTCCCGAATTTGAATTCCTAAAAACTCCAATTTTGAAGCCCTAAAAACCCTCGATTTGAAGGAATAAAAAACTCCCAATTTTGAAGCCCTAAAAAATCCCAAATTTTGAATCCCTAAAAACCCTAATTTTGAAGCCCTAAAAAACTCTCAATTTTGGAGCCCTGAAAACCCTAATTTTGAAGTCCTAAAAAACTCCAAATTTTGAAGCCTTAAAAAACCCCCAATTTTGAATCCCTAAAACCCCCAATTTTGATTTTAAAATTAAACTCCCAATTTCGAATCCCTAAAAACCCCAATTTTGAAGTCCTAAAAAACTCCCAATTTTGAAGCCCTAAAAACCCTAATTTTGAAGCCCTAAAAGACCTCAAATTTTGAATCCCTAAAAACCTCAATTTTAATGCCATAAAAAGCCCCCAATTTTGAATGCCTAAAAAACCCCCAATTTCAAAGTTCTAAAAAACCCATTTTTTAAGCCCTAAACAACCCCCAATTTCAAAAACCTAAAAAAAAAAAAATCCTAATTTCATAACGTAGGGCTGCAATTCAATTGCTAGTTTTAATTTCTAAAAAATCCTAATTTGAGTTTATGGTAAGAAGACAAATTAAGCATAAAATAAAGGCCAATTGAAAGTTAAAGAAGTTTCAATTCATGAAATTAACATTGATTTATAAAAAAATTTGAAATACTTATTTGCTTTAAACTTGATATATTTACAAAACAATTTCACTAGTCTTTTAGCGGCCATCCACCGATCTTCTAGCGTAGGATTTTTTTTGTTTGTGTTATGGTGAAGATTATGAAGGTGTGATTTTGAGGATGAAGAAGATGGAAGAAAGAGTTGGGGAAGATGAAGATGAAGGAGAGTTGGTATGGAAAAGAGAGGGATTGAGAGTGAAAAAAGGGATCTGCCGAGGGTGGAGAGAAAGGGATCTTATGTTAGAGAGAGAGAGAGAGATAGATAGACAGAGAGATATTGAGAAATGAATCCAATGTAAGAGAGAGAGTCCAATGTAAAAGAGAGAGAGAGAGAGAGAGATTACGCAGAAAAAATTCCCCCCAACAGCCATAAAGAGTAGCGATTAGGGGCCCATCAACCGCTACGCTATGTGGCATTTTGGTGAGAATCTGTGGGCCATTAAGTGCTACACTTTGTAGAGGTTGGGGAAATTTGGTGGGGCCCTAACCGCTACAAAGAGGGGGTTATTTTGCCTGAAAGGGATATTTTTGGGAATACTGTAACCGCTTCAAAGAGTAGCGGTTACCATTTTTTGAAAAAGGACAGATCTGGTCCATCCATGAGTACACATGGACGGCTCAGATCTGGTGGAGAAATAGCTATTTCTCCACCGGTAAATGTGGATCGGCTTCATATATATATATATATATATATATATATATATTTATTTATATGTGTGTGTGTGTGGAGCTGATCCGTTAAAAGTACTAGCAAAATAGGAGATTTTGCTAGCGCGATCTGGCCGTCCATCCCTTCAGGATGGACGGCCCATATCTTTGTTTTGGAAGCTGTCAGTCATCCGCTACATAGTGTAGCGGACGAACCTTTTTACCATATTGCCCCTCCTCCCTCGTCCGCTACACTGTATGGCGGACAACTTTTTTGGCTTAACACTTTCAGTTAAAAAGTTGTCCGCTATACTGTGTAGCGGACAACTTTCGACAACTTTTTGACTGACACGACTGACACAATTTCAGACTTTTCTGTACCATTAATTCTGCACATGTCCGTTGCACAGTATCGCGGATAGTATTGCCTAAAGCTACTCAGCTCCTTCAGCACAATTTTCTTCTCCTTTAGCACAATTTTCTTCTCCTTCAGCACTCGCTTCCATTTTCAGCTCCCTTCAAGCTTCGAGTAACACTTGCTTCAAGCTTCACTCAAGCAAGGTCAGTTTGTGAATGGTGAATTTTTCCTTATGGATTGACTGGTAAAGTATAATTTATTTGTTTGGACAAAAAAATATAGATTTTTTATGTTCTAGAAATTTGTCACTCTATTCATCAATTTGTGATGTTCTACTCTAGATTTTTTGTGATGTTCTAGACATGATGTTCATAAAAAAGGTATATTCTAGACATGATGTTCATAAAAAAGGTATAATTTGTTAACTTTAAATAAATCATTAAAGTTTAATTCGATTTTTTTGAGGTTCGCTAACTTCGAAAAAATTTATCCTATTTAAATTCGAATTTTTTGAGATATGTTTGTTGTATTTTGGCATGATGAATTTGTCTATTTATCTTAGTAATTTTATTTTGTTATGTTCAATAAATTAATAATTATTAATTTGGAGACACTTTTGAGATTATGTATATGGTATGTTTGTCATCTTAAATTGGTCTATTCGCCAAGGTAATTTTTAGGTAATATTTTCAGTTAAAAATACCATTTGATTGTTAAGCGTAGTCTATTTCTACACAGGTCTTGTTTCACAATGTATGATTTCGTGTTGAGCTCCAACGTCCCCGTAGATGCTAGTGATCCTTTAGGACGAACGTTTCAAACATTGGAAGAAGGTGAAGAATGTTTTCGAGCGTATTCATTGAGGGTTGGTTTGGCATTAGAATAAAGATTACAAGAATAAGTAACGTAACAAAAAAGATATGCTCTCGCTTATACGAGTGTCATAGGGGCAGAAACCCACAGCAAAATGAGACACGCGTAGGTAAGGCTGACAGTGATGACGAAATAGGATATTCGCGTTGTCACGACCCGAATCCACGGGCAGGCCCGCGAGCTAGGCACGTGACCGGCCGCAGACCCAATGGACTCCAACCGAGGGCTCTGCCAGGCCTTACTCGCTTAAACCAAAATATGCCGCAGCGAAAATTAAAACTTCTGCAACTTAAATTACATTTTCATACTTGAATACAACATTTAGGCTAACACTCGCATAACACTGATTTGTTAACAACCAAACTAACCCAACAATCTAAATCTTTAGCGACTCAACCAATACAGTCTCCGGAGCTCAGTGCCAAATTGTTCCTTCCTATGCTCGTCACCATCACCTTACTTTTAAACCTGAAATGATAAGTAAGGGATGAACTTCCACGTGCTCAGTAAGTAACCAATGATTCAACTAGGTGGACCATAGCATGTCAGAAAATAACTCACTTTATATTGTAGCATCGTTAAGATATCTAAAAATCATAGATTTGATAATCATCGGGTAAAACAAAACAAAGTACATGAAACCAAAAACTAAAGTATATAATGATTATCGCAAAACTTCATAACAACCAGTTCAATCCCAACATTAGCTCAAACGATATGCTGCGGTCAGCGTACATGCCCCACTGACTAGGGCCCGAAATCCCTCCTCCATCCGGGATAAAATTATTATGTAGACGCAAGGGTGCACCACCAGCCACAGTACTATGCATCAACGTACAAGCCCCGTTGACCAGGGCCCGAAATTCAACTTTCCCCCGTTGGATATGGGGCATAGCAATCGAAGAAACCAAAGCCCCCCTTTGGGTTCATCGTAAACGAAATCACTCATCAATTGATTGTCAACCATCATCACACCCTTTCAATAATTATCAGATGTTCAATATTTACAATAACACCAAATACAAAACATTTCAAATCCGAGTTCCATTTAAATTTCTAAGCAAAACATCATTTACATGCTGGTCCGGTTTTTCTTTAACGAGAGATAAAACTCTAAAAGCTGTTTGGTAAATTAAGCCAGAGCAGTTAAACATAATTAAAGCAGTCAATGTTGACAAATATCACTTTTAACTGTAGAAAACATATACATTGTATGTAAAAATACTAGTTGAATCAAAGGGTCACTTACTTGACGCTATGCATGCCTCATATCAAGTCTCCAAAGCGACGATCATGCTGCTACATCCGGCTCAAGAACCTTCAATGCCATTCTTTTCCTCTTTATATCCCTATACGTGCTTTAACCCGAAAGCGTCATCGGTCAACACCACATCCCTTTTCTATCGAAACCTAAATAGCAAACCACACGGATGTCATTCATTGTCGCTCGAGCATGCCTTAGTATTTGGTTTCTCTTAAGTGAGTAAAATTTACCCAACCGCCCCTCGACTTTTGTAAAATTACATATTCGCTCCTGATACCTAACGTACCATTATCCACCTAGATATAACCTAAAAGAGACTTCTTAGACCACTGGTGGGTCTTTCAGACCAAATTTTAGACATTTCCCACTCATTATCCAAATATATATCAAACAGCACCGGAATGCCACGAAATTTTAGACACTTAAGCCTCTCGGTACTCTTAGGTCACTATAAAATTCTAGGCCAAAAATAATTTTGTTTACTATGTTAAATAATTCAAAAACCTGTTTTAAAAATAAAATTGTTCGAGACATTTCCCATGTCCTGAAAAATCCCAGAAAATTCCACGCCGAAGGTTTCACAAAAAATAAGGAAAGTTTCAGTTTTGTACTTTTTCTAATTCTATTCAAAAGAGGTGATTAAAAATAGTTTAACAAACTCTTATAATAGTGAAGCGTTACGCGATAGCCGATCGAGCGCTACGCCGTTAACGGTGCTAAAAATAGCAAATGAATTTAAAAACTTTCAGAACTTTAGAAACTACCTTATCCTAGCTATATAATATTATTGTAGAAGTTTCAGAATTGAATATCTTAATTTACTATTCTAAATTACACTGAAGACTCTATCACAAATAAAATTAGTTAGCATGCTTCCCGAGTTTGGAAAAATCCAAAATTTTTACTGTGTGTAGGTCTTGCAAAATTAATATAAGTTACTTCTTTGAGTTTTGTCCAAATAATTTTCTAGATATATTTTAAAAATTCGAAAAGAACTGCTGAAATAGGATAGCTTTTTAGCAACACTTTTGAGTCCAACTTTAAAACATGGACTTTCCCTCTCTCTAAGCAGTCTTCTCCTTCTTCACGCCTAACCAATACTGTTCTTACATGAACTCACTTCAGCCATAATACCCATTAGCTTGCCTTTACACCCAAATTCTCATAAACCATTACTTTAACTCTTCATCACCATTTACAAGCCACTGCCTTGCGGCAGTAGCTTGTTTCTTCTTGTCAAACTCATGCTCCAAGACCACTTCTCACATTATAAACACACAGGTACCCATTACAAGCACTCTTGCACTCTTGGACACCCACTAAACCACACAGAAAAACACACAGCACTACACGTTTCACCCACTATAATGCACATTCATCTATCTTTTTCTTCTAACATCACTGCCTCACCATTGTAATTACCCATCTCCCACAGTACACACACAACAGCTTGTATATATTCACATACTAACACACTCACGACACACCTACACAAATATATGCACCACACTCCTTGTTTTTCAATAGTCATCCATTCACCTTACATTCCACCAACCTCGACACGCACCCATGATCCCATCCTCCTTTCATGGCAGTCACCATGGCTGCCTCATCATCCCCCTTCTTCTTCCATAAATATGTAAGCCCATAGTCACATATACATGCCAAAACATACACACAGGTTACACTACACTCAAATGGGTTTTGGGCGTACAACTTACAAGCACCTCTCCATTACACCTAAAACCGTTACGCATTCATAGCGGCAAACACGGCTCTTACAGCCGCAACCCATCATTTTTCCCCTTCTATGCAGCTTCCATGGCTGTTCTAATCTCACCGTACTACATATATGGATGTATAAGTACTGCTATGCATATAACATGAGCTTACCTGAAATTCTCGCCGGAAGGTCCTTCGTTCTCTTTCTTTGCTACTGCTCCAAGCCTTCCTCCTTCAGCCGTTCTCTGAAATCTGAAATTAGGGTCGGCTGATGATAATAAAATAGTAGTGTGTGTATATATATACACATATATAACCCTAAGCTATGAAATTACCCATAACCCCCATATCTTTGTTAATTAATCTAACTTTTACCCGAAGTTTCCTCTTATAACGAAAAAGGGTGTCCAACAATTATTTTTAAAACTTGTTAACGGGTTATTACACTATTTTGTTTCATAAGTCGTCGTTAATATTAAAAGCACCGATATTTTAAATAACTTGTCGCCAATATATACCAATGTTAGGTGAGAGTTTGCCGCTAAAAACTCAAAAGAACATCACTCATAAAATTGTCGATAACATAATGATAACCGGGTAAACCTAGATTCGGGGTATTACACGCGTAGAAGACGGGACTGCTTTGAATGCACAAATTGCCAGGTCAAGATGTTTGTAAGCTACAAACCCAAGCAAGATCATTGGCTTATTACCAGCCTGGAACTGGCACACAATCACCCGTTAGTAACTCCTTCTAAGGTGAGTCAGATGCATCAACACAAGAAGATGGGTAAGGTCGCGAGGAGCCTAATTCACACAATGAGCAATGCGCGAATTGGACCTACTGAGATTGTTAATGTTCTTGCTGAACAGGCTGGGGGAATTCAAAATTTAAACTTTAACACGACAGACGTTCGTAACGCGGTCCGAACCCATAGACGAGCCGCGTATGACCTCAATGATGCTCAATCTACAATGAGCCTATTGAAACGGATGCAGATGAGGACCCGTAGTTTACCTTCGATTATAAACTTGATGACGAGCATCGAGTTAGTACAAGTTTTTGGGTCGACGGTCGTTCAAGGCTAGCTTATAAGCATTTTGGGGATGTCGTGACTTTCGACACCACATACCATACCAACAAGTACTCGATGCCGTTCGCTCCTTTCACGGGCGTCAATCATCATTATCACTCCATCCTGTTCGGGTTCGCCTTGTTAAGGGACGAGAGCGAGGGTTCTTTTGTATGGTTGTTTAGGATGTGGCTGGAAGCAATGAACTTTAAAGCACCAAAAGTGATCATCTCCGATCAAGATTGGCAATGAAGAAGGCTATTGCTACGTCTTCCCAGACACCCGTCATAACTTGTGCACTTGGCACATAAGCAACAAATACCCTGAACATCTGCATCACGTGTATGCAAAGTATCCAAACTTTAAACAAGATTTTGACAAGTGCGTTAACAAGTCATTAACGATTGAAGAATTTTAAGAGAGGTGGGAAAAGCTTGTTCGGGATTACTCATTGCAAGACAACGAGTGGCTCTAGGACTTGTACGAGCGCAAAGAGCAATGGATTGGTGTTCAATAGTTATGTGGGTACAACTGCCAATTTGAAGAGTTTTGTTGCATCCGCACAAAAAGCGGTTGCTTCGTTGTTCGTAAAAGAAAGGGCTGCAGACTTTGCAACAACGTACAAACAAAGGAGAAGGTTGTTTGAGAACCCGCTGGAGCTGAACGGTGCCAAAGTCTGTACGAAGGAGATCTTCTTGCTATACCAAGTAGAGCTGCGAAAATCGGGACGATACAGTATAAACAAGGTGGCAGAAATGTCTGCGCGAAAGTACAAGGTTTATTCGCTCGTGAATGACCTCGTCCCTGAGAAGCTGCGCAGAATTTATACGGTGAGCCATGACACATTGACGGATTCGGTGACATGTGTTTGCAAGAAGTTTGAGTTCCATGGCATCCTGTGTAGACACATTCTGCGGTTTTTCACCTAGAAGAATATCAGGGCAATCCCTGATAAATATGTCCTGCCACGGTGGACGAAAGGTGCAAACAGGTTGCACGGTACCATTGCCTTTCCGGAGCACCCATATACTGACTTTGAAGAATCAGAGACGTTGCGGTATAATCATCTGGTGACAATGTTCACCCGTTTGTCCGTAAAAGGTGCTGCTACAATGGCCGCATATAAACATCTCCTCGAGGTAGCTCAGCAGCAAGAGCCCATCGTCGACCAGTTAGAAGCAGCTTCAGTTAACAATGCGGTTGACACTGAGCCTACAACGGGATCAGAAGATGACGAGCCGGGGGAGGAAGACGACAATGATATCCGGCCTTTGGACCTAATTATATCGCAAACAAAAGGCTGCAAGAGATCTTCGCGGATGAAGAGCTCTATTGAACAGGCAACTCAACCTAAAAAGCTGCGAAGGTGTGCATTGTGCAACAAAATGACCGACCATGACAAGCGAAACCATTACAAGGCAGTGGGGATAAGTCAGGGAGTTTGCAAGACGAGGAAGAAGATGACGCCGAAGATGAGGAAGAAGCAGCTACAGTGGACCTTTAGTTTTTTGTATAAGCCATCAAGTCTGTTTGACATTTGCAATAATGCGTAATATGTTTTTGATGAGATTATCTTTCGACCAAAGACTGGAAGGTTATTTCTGATGGACCTATTAGAGCTGCCATCAAATCTAACTTTAGGTTTTTTTTTATTTGCCCGTCCACTACACTATGTAGCGGACGACGCAGCAGAAACCCAATTTTTTGGTTTTCTAGAGTGTCCGCAGCACAATATAGCGGACAAAAAACTCTTGGTATGCCTTATGTCCGCTACACAATGTAACAGACGTGTCAAACTTCTTTAAATACCAATCAGATAACCCTTTCTTCTTTCTCCCATCAAACTTCTCTGTCTAGAACATCTCACCCACCCGTGACCCCCTCTTCGGCGACTGTCCTGATGGCTTCTGCTTCGGTGAACAGGGACGTTTTAGTCGGCTGACACTTCTTCAAGGTCATGACGCCTGGGTTTCATACGGAACTTGTAGGCCATCCCTCTTTCTATGTGTTTTCGTGTGTGTTAAAAGTTTTATCTTTGGTTAAAAACTTACATGTCTTATATTGAATGTGATAGGCCATACCGGTAGCCTTTTGCAGATTGCTTACTACACTTTGGTTCGAAGCAACTTTAATCAGCTGCAAGGGGTCATGGCTTGTTAAAATCAAGAAGAAGCGCGGCCAAGTGCAAATTTGTTTCGAAGAGGGTTGGAGCAATTTCTGCGAGCAGCACGACCTTAATGAAGGGGACTTTGTAATCTTTGAACACAAGGGGCATATGCATTTTCAAGTGACGGTGTTTGACCATAGCACTTGTGAAAAAGCTTTCCCCCAATGTTGAACGCTTTGAGCCCTAATTTTGTGTTATTTGAACAATTGTGTAATTTGAAAATTTTTGTGTTATTTGAACTAATTTAAGGTTGTTAATTTTGCATTAGAGAATTGTGATTATTGATCGTTGATTGTAGGTTGTTAATTGATGATTTTTTATTGTTAATCGTGCATTTGGGATATTGAGGTTGTCATGGTCGGTCATTTGGACGTCCAAATACGGAAACTCTGATCTCCAACACTTAAAAAAAAAATTGTTCCCTCTATGTCTGCTACACTGTGTAGTGGACGGCGCAACAGAAACTCTCAATGTCAACACTTAGAAAATTTTTCCCACATTTTGTTTTCCTACTTAAAAAGAATGCGTTCCCTCTACGTCCGCTACACTGTATAGCGGACGACGAAGCAGAAACTCTCAACTTCAACACTTAGTAATTTTTTGGGTCTATTGACGTCCGCTACACTGTGTAGCGGACGGAGAAGCAGAAACTCTCAACATCAACACTTAGAAAAATTTCCCCCATTTTGTTCCCCCACTTAAAAAAAATTGTTCCCTCTACGTCCGCTACACTGTGTAGCGGACGGCAAAGCAGAAACTCTCAACTTCAACACTTAGTAATTTTTTCGGTCTATGGACGTTCGCTACACTGTGTAGCGGACGGAGAAGCAGAAACTCTCAACTTCAACACTTAGAAAATTTTCGGGACGTCCGCTACACTGTGTAGCGGACGGCGAAGCAGAAACTCTCAATTTCTACACTTAGAAAATGTTTCCCCATGTTGTTCGCCCACGTAAATTTTTTTTATCTTTGGACGTCCGCTACACTGCGTAGCGAACGGGGAAGCAGAAACTCTCAATTTCGACACTTAGAAAATTTTCCTGTTTTGGACGTCCGCTACACTGTGTAGCGGACGGAGAAGCACAAACTCTAAACATCAACAGCTAAAACAATTTCCCCTATTTTGTTTCCTACCATTCAATCATTCTCAATGAGAGCAAAAAAAATAACTCAAATCAAAATCTAATCAAATCAACCCAAATCAAATGTCTACTGATATGGACACAAATCAGTCAAATCAATCAATCAACATCTTCAACACAAATCAATTGATCTCAACACAAGTTAAAGCACACCAATGATAGCTTTCTAAATAATCATGATTTATTAAAAAAAATTATTGTAATTGTACAATGTCAACTGAGGCCTTCATGTTGAGCCGGATTCTCATCCTTAGACGAATTTCAATTGAAAAGTTACAATAAGCATTAAACAAAAATTGTAAGATTACCATAGAGTCCAACTGGGCTTTGTACATCCGCAACACATGCATGTGGAGGGTATCGTCGTGGAGACTGTCGATCACCGATACGACTTTTTCTGTTGGTTCATAGCAAACCAAGTACCAGTGGCTTTTCCCTAGAAATGGGATTAGAAACACGTGGGCAACCATTGCTCTCACTGGACTATCCCTATTCAGATATGCTCGTAGGTTAGCCGACGGTCTCCACTGGCTCAACTTTTTCTTCCCCCTTCGTTCGACCCACTCATGCCATTCAGTCACTAGGAGGCTATGAAAAAAGGCATCCACCAAAAATACACCCGGATACTCGTTCAGCAGCTCCCGGCCCCTTTCCTTTAGAATCTCCACGTAGGTAGCGATGACACCGTTGTCTAACCAACTCCCCGGAGCCAGGGAGGACATTTCTCCCCACGAGCAACAGTAATCCATGCCCTCCGAGTGATTCACACTATATAACGCTTTGTCCTAGGGGAACCCACTAAAATAACGCTCTCTAATTATTTGGCATTTATGCGGCTTTAGGGGCGATGCCATTTGCGATATTGCCCTCGGGGGTCGATCGGGGGATCTTGCACGCCTTCGGGGGGGTCGACCGGGGGATATTTCCCTCCTTTCGCAACCGATGGTCTCGCCCACGGGACAATGAGCAGTGTCTTGGACAGACTGATGTTTCCAAAACCCCAGTCCTGCGTGACTTGACTCTGAGAAATGGGTTGGGGTTCTGAGTCCAGAAGCAAAGAGAAGGAGGGCGCACTGTACTCTTTCCACGGAGCTTGAGCCTGGCCCATGGTGCTTGGCGGTCCCCAATCACCACCCATTCCCGGTACAGAGGGACCACCGTATCCCTGGCTCACCCCCGAAGTCTGTCTCGAGGGATCACCGTATCCCTCGCTCACATAAGGGGGCTGCCACCCCGGATAACCCATTCCTGAGTTGACGCCCGAAGGCTGTCTCGATGCTTGGCGCAAAAAATTCCCACAGCCAAAAGCCAACGCTTTAGCCTGTTGGCGAAGCTCCTCGCCCATTGCATCCACCAGATCCTTCCGCTCGCTCAACTTCTGGAAGAAGGCGAACGAGGCATTAACCTACATCCAAAGAGATAATAAATAAGTAACTTCATTACAACACTTAGAATCATCAAGTTCAATTAAAAGCACTGGTTGGGAAACTCACCAGACTGTATGCCATCTGCTCATCGATCTAACCCCTAGGGTGGTACTTCTCCCCGCGTTCAAACTTTACTGGGGCTACTCTCCTCCGGGTGATGCGGTAGTACCACTCATTGTACTGTTCGATGCTGATCACGGGGTCAGGCTCCGACACAATGGCCGCCAGCGTGTCCTGCCAGGAATCCCAAACCTCAATTTCTCGTGCGCACAAGTCGTGCGCATTCGCCTTGCCAAACCGTCCGACACCCGGTGGGTTCCTGTTACACCTCATATCTGGCGCATCGGCTGGCAACCCCTGCAGGCACTCAAAATGGCGCATAGCACGATCTGGTAGCTGCCACTCTGCGACCTCGAAGTGGATCAAGGGTGTGCGTTGTAACCTAGAAAGCGTGAAGACGAACGACTCCCCCACCCGTCGCGCCAAACGTTTGTACGGTGCCCATCGCATCTGGCCCGGAGATAGCGAGTCGAGCTCCCCTCGATAGTACGTAATGTTGTGATGGGGATCGTCTCTCCTCGGGTAGTGGCTGTCCTTCCGGCTGTACTCCCAGGCGCACAACCGAGGCCACACATTATCGGTTTCGTCCCTACGCCTGGGTGCGCCGGTAGCAAGGTGTTCATAAGACCACACCTGAGAGCAAAGACAAATTAAATAAAGTATCGTCAAAATTTATTGTCAATTCAACAAAAAAAAATCGAGCACGTAATCAAGATTTGTATGATATACCTGCAATAGCGAGAGACACGCACATATAGCTTTGGAGTCGGCCCTCGTTGCCTTGTGCAATGCTCGGTATAGGTACGCAAGAGTTGCTGCACCCCAGGCATAATCCCCAACCTCCAGCAGGTTACCCAACAACGGTAAATATTTGACGCTGACCATATTCTTCGACGTTGTTGGGAACAGAATTGCCCCCATCACCCACAAGAGGAAAGCTTGTGTGTACAGCACAAGCATCTCGTCTGTGTAGTTTTCGGTAGAACCATGTAGTTTTTCGGCAGAACCTTGTAGGTTTCTACCAACCACTTCAACTTGATACCACCAGTGCTAAATTGATCCTGGGGTATCGAAGTAAAGAAGTCCCTAGCGGTTCTTTTATTCGTTGCTTCCGACGGAGGAGCAATTACCGGCCGTCCCGTCACCGGTAACCCTAAGATGAACCCTACATCTTCTAGGGTAATTGTCATCTCTCCGAGAGGGAAGTGAAACGTATTCGTTTCACTTCTCCACCTTTCAACAAGGGCACCTATTAAGTGCCGGTCAAGGTGTTGAAAGATTTGCCCATGCGTGAAAATCTCAAACCCAATCCCACGCAGTAATCTTTTCTGGTATTTGTTCAACTTCCATCGGACACTTCTACTGTGTTGAGAAGTGCTCTTTCCTACGAATTAATAAATACAATTTAACCAAAACAAACGGTATACAATGTTCGTAAGAATAAGAAAGTTGATAAAATAAGTATCTTACCTCACCATCCCATAAGAGCGTACTGACATGGTTTGCTTGGTCGTATAATACGGATAGATCTTCTGGTCCAGGGTTAAAATCCATTTTTTGCAACTGAAATTATAGAAAAACGGCAAGGTTGGAAGCGTAAAAATTCTCAAACATACAACGCTAGCATGTGCTCACATAAGTTGACATGTTGTATATATGTATGTACATACATACAAACAGACACGGAATCGGATTTTTCAAGTGAAATCACATGAACAAATAATAAGCAATACACAATAAGCAATACACATATATTGACAAACGCTAGCACAATCCAGCACATACATATTCAAAACCATGCATAAGCCGCAATACTCATTACAACTCTAGATTATGAATGAATAAAGGATTGGTTTGTGAACTTACGTGATTGATGAGACGATTAAAGGATTTCTTTGGAAGAAATTGCGCAGATCTACTTGCCAACGCCGCTAGAAAAATTGTGACGCCGAAGAAGGCGGAACCATTACAAGCGGAACCATTACAAGGCACTAGGGATAACTCCAGGGGGTTTGCAAAAAGAGGAAGAATATGACGCCGAAGATGAGGAAGAAGAAGATACAATGGACCTTTAATTGTTTGTAATTCTTGACATTTGTAATAATTTTTTTCTAATAATCTTTTAACTAAAGACTGAAATTTTATTTCTGATGGACATATGAGAGCCATCAAATCTTACTTTAAGTTTTTTTTATTTGCCACGTCCGCAACATAGTATAGCGGACAGTGGAAACTTTTGGTCTTCTTTGTGTCCGCTACACAATGTAGCGGACGTCCCTGCACAATTTAAAAATCCAACACCTCGGCCATTCTTCTTTCTCCCATTTCTGTATATGTCTCGAACATCTCACCCACCCGCGACCCCCTCTACGGTGATGCACATCTCCGACGACACCACCGTCCTCCCCCCGATGCGGCGCCACCTCTGGCGACAGATCCATCCTGATGGCTTCTGCTTTGGTGAACAGGGACGTTTCGGTCGGCAGACACTTCTTCAAGGTCATGGTGCCTGATTTTCATACAGAACTTGTAGGTCATCCCTCTTTCTCTGTGTTTTCGTGTGTGTTAAAAGTTTTATCTTTGGTTAAAAACGTACCTCTCTTACTGTATTATGAATATGTTAGGCCATACCGGTAGCCTTTTGCAGATTCCTTACCACACTTTGGTTCGAAGCAACTTTAACCAGCCGCAAGGGGTCATGGCTTGTTAAAATCAAGAAGAAGCAAGGCCAAGAGCAAATTTGTTTCGAAGAAAGTTGGAACGAATTCGTGTAGCAGCATAACCTCCATCTAGAGGACATTGTAGTCTTTGAACATATGGGGCATATGCATTTTCAAATGATGGTGTTTGACCATAGCACTTGTGAAAAAGCTTCCCCCCCCCCCAATGTTGAACTCTGAGCCCTAATTTTGTGTTATTTGAACAATTGTGTTATTTGAAAATTTTTGTGTTATTTGAACATTATTTGTTTGATAATTTAAGGTTCTTAATTTTGCATTAGAGAATTGTGATTATTGATCGTTGATTTTAGGTTGTTAATTGATGATTTTTTATTGTTAATCGTGCATTTGAGATATTGAGGTTGTTGATTCCGTCGCTAAAACATTTATTCCATCGCTAATTTTATAAAAACAATAATAGAGTTAACATCGTCCACTACACTGTGTAGCGAACAGCGCAGCAGAGTCTCTAATCTCCAACACTTGAAAAATGTTTTGGTAGATTTTTCTGGTTTTCTACATGTAGAATATTTTTTGGTTTTCTACCTGTCAACTACACTATGTAGCGGATGGCATAGCAGGGTGTCTAATCTCCTACACTTTTGGTCTGTCCGCTATACTGTGTAGCGAACGGCGCAGTAGAATCTCAAACCTCCAACACTTAAAAAAATTTCTGGTCTTTTACCTGTAAATTTTTTTTTGGTTTTCTACTTGTATGCTACACTGTGTAGCGGATGATAGAAATTTTTTTGGTTTTCTACCTGTCCCCTACACTGCATAGCGGACGGCGCAGCAGGGTGTCTAATCTTCAATACTTAAAAAATTTTTTGGTCTTCTACCTGTCCGCTATATTGTATAGCGGACGGTGCAGCAGAATTTCAAACCTCCAACACTTAGAAAATTTTCTGGTTTTCTACCTATAGAAATTTTTTTTGTTTTCTACATGTCCGTTACACTATGTAGCGGACGGCCCAGTAGGGTGTCTAATATCTAACACTTAGAAAAAATTTTGGTCTTCTACCTGTCCGCTATACTGTGTAGGGGACGGTGCAGCAGAATCTCAAACCTCCAACACTTAGAAATTTTTTTGGTTTTCTACATGTCCGCTACACTGTGTAACACTTAGAAAAATTTTTGATTTTCTACCAGTCCGCTATACTGTGTAGCGGACGGTGCAGCAGGTTGTCTAATCTCCAACACTTAGAAAAAATTTTGGTCTTCTACATGTCCATTATACTGTGTAGCGGACGGCGCAGCAGAATCTCAAACCTCCAACACTTACACAATTTTTTGGTTTTCTACCTGTCCGCTATACTGTGTAGTGGACGGCGCAACATGTTGTCTAATCTCGAACACTTAGAAGATTTTTTGGTCTTCTACATGTTTGCTACACTGTGTAGCGGACGGTGCAGCAGAATCTCAAACCTCCAACACTTAGAAAACTTTTTGGATTTCTACCTGTCTGCCACACTGTGTAACACTCAGAAAAATTTTCGGTTTCTACCTGTCGTTATACTGTGTAGCGGATGGCGCAGCAAAGTCCTAATTTCCAACACTTAGAAAAAATTTTGGTCTTCTACCTGTCCGCTAGATTGTGTAGTGGACAGTGCATCAGTAACATTTACAAGACTTGCCCCCATTTTGCTTCCCACCATTCAATCAGTCTCAATGAGAGCAAAAAAACCACACAAACAATGCTATCTCAAAGAAAATCTAAAAATCAACACAAATAAAATGGCAATTGATTTCAACCACGAAAATTAGTCATCTTCAACACAAATTAATTGATCTCAACATAAATCAAATCACCAATCAAATCAATGATAGCTTTCAACTGGATAATCAAGATTTATTAAAAAATTGATTCGAATGTTACAATGTCAACTGGGGTCCTCATCATCGCCCGAATTCTGATAAGGATTTTCAATAAACCTAACCGCTATAGGCCGGCCATGCATAATTTGCCAAGCTATCCTATATCTAAAGCCTTCCACGCATTCTTGACTCCAGACGGTCGCCTTGAGGCTCTCAAACTTACAAATGTAATCCATGTACATGCAGACGAAGACGCCACAGTCTGAAGTATTACGTTGCTTGGGCCTCTTCTTCTTCAATCAGTATTGGAGCTTTGGCGGCACCAGTACTCTTTCATCACGGATAGACTAGAGCATGGCACAAAATATATTTTGTGAGAAACAAAAAACAACGTGAGACACGAGTTAACATTGACAATTGGCAAGTTACGTTAAGCATTAAACAACAATCGAAAGATTACCATAGCATTCAACTGGGCTTTGTACATCCGCAACACAGGCATGTGGATGGTATTGTCGTTGAGACTGTCGATGACTGATACGATCTTCTGTGTTGGTTCATAGCAAACCAAGTACCAGTGGATTTCCCCTAAAAATGGGATTAGAAACCAGTCGGCAACCCTTCCGCTCACTGGACTATCCCTAGTAAGATAGGCTTGTAGGTTAGCGGACGGCCTCCACGTGCTCAACTGTTTCTTCCCCCTTAGCCTGACCCACTCACGCCATTCAGAGACTAGGAGGCTATGAAAAAAAGCATCCACCATAAAAACGTATGGATACTTGTCCAGCCGCTCCCGACTCCTTTGCTTCAGAATCTTCACGTAGTTTGAGATGACACTGCTATCTAACCAATCCCCCGGAGCCAGCGAGGCCATTTCTCCCCACGAGTAAAAGTAATCTCTTAAATTTGGGTGATTCACACTATATGACGCTTTGTCTCAGGGGGCCCCGCTAAAATAACGCTCTCAGATTAGTTGGCATTTATGCTACTTTAGGGGCTTCAATGGATGCCCTTTGCGGTATTGCCCTCGGGGGTCGACCGGAGGATATTGCCCTCCTTCGGGGGGGTCAACAGGGAGATATTGCCCTCTGGGGCAACAGATGGTCCCGCCCATGGGACAATGGGCAGTCTCTCAGATAGACTGATGTTTCTGAAATCCCAGTCCTGCATGACTTGACTCTGAGAGAGGGGCCAGGGTTCCGAGTCCGTAAGCAAAGAGAATGAGGGTGCACTGTAATCTTTCCACGATGCTTAAACCTATCCCATGGTGCTTGGCGGTCCCCAATCACCACCCACTCTTGGTACAAAGGGACCACCATAGCCCTGGCTCACCCCTGAAGTCTGTCCTGAGGGATCACCGTATCCCTCGCTCACAAAAGGGGGCTGCCACCTCGGATAACCCATTCCAGGGCTGACCCCCGAAGGCTGTCCCGATGCTTGGTGCAAAAAATTCCCGCAACTAAACGCCAATGCTTCAGCCTGTTGGCGAAGCTCCTCGCCCATTGCATCCACCAGATCCTTCCGCTCGCTCAACTTCTGGAAGAAGGCGAACAAGGCATTAACCTACATCCAAAGAGATAATAAATAAGTAACTTTATACACACACTTAGAATCATCAAATTCAATTAAAAGCACTTGTTGGGCAACTTACCAGATCATATGCCAGATCGTACTTCAGATCGATCTGACCCCTAGGGTGGTACTTCTCCCCACATTCAAACCTTACTGGGGCTACTCTCCTCTGGGTGATGCGGTAGTACCACTCATTGTACTGTTCGATACTGATCATGGGGTCAGGCTCCGACACAATGACCACCAGCGTGTCCTGTCAGGAATTCCAAACCTTAATTTTGCATGCGCACAAGTTGTGTGCATTCGCCTTGCCAAACCGTCCGACACCCGGTGGGTTCCTGTTAACCCTCATATTCGGGGCATCAGCTGGCAACCCCTGTAGGCAGTCAAAATGGCACACAGTGCGATCTGAAAGCTGCCACTCTGCTACCTCGAAGTGGATCAGGGGTGTGCGTTGTAACTTGGAGAGCGTGAAGACAAACGACTCTCCCACCCGTCGCGCTAAAAGTTTGTACGGTGCCCAACGCATCTGGCCCGGAGATAGCGAGTCGAGCTCCCCCCGATAGTACGTAATGTTATGATGGGGATCGTCTCTCCTCGGGTAGTGGTTGTCCTTTCGGCTGTACTCCCAGGCGCACAACCGAGGCCACATATTATCGGTTCCATCCTTACGCCTGGGTGCGCCGGGAGCAAGGTGTTCATAAGACCACACCTGAGAGTAAAGACAAATTATATAAAGTATCGTCAAAATTTATTGTCGATTCAACCAAAAAATTTGAACATGTAATCAAGATTTATATGATATACCTACAACAGCGAGAGACATGCACATATAGCTTTGGAGTCGGGCCTCGTTGCCTTGTGCAATGCTCGGTACATGTACGCAAGAGTTGTTGCACCCCAGGCATAATCCCCAACCTCTGGCAGGTTACCCAACAACGGTAAATATTTCACGCTGACCGTGTTCTTCGACGTTGTTGGGAATAAAATTCCCCCATCACCCACAAGAGGAAGGCTTATGTGTACAGCACAAGCATCTCATCCGTGTAGTTTTCCGGCCAAACCTTGTAGGTATCTACCAGCCACTTCAACTTGATACCACCAGTGCTAAATTGATCCTCAGGTATCAAAGTGAAGAAATCTCTAGCGGTTCTCTTATTCGTTGCTTCCGACAGAGGAGAAATTACCGGCCACCCCGTCACCGGTAACCCTAAGATGAACCCTACATCTTCTAGGGTAATTGTCATCTCTCCGAGAGGGAAGTGAAACGTATTCGTTTCACTTTCCACCTTTCAACAAGGGCACCTATTAAGTGCCGGTCAAGGTGTTGAAAGATCTGCCCATCGTGAAAATCCCAAACCCAATCCCACGTAGTAATCTTTTCTGGTATTTGTTCAATTTTCAGGCTTTGAAATTATTGGATACTTCTACCGTGTTGAGAAGTGCTCTTTCCTACGAATTAATAAATATAATTTAACCAAAACAAACGGTATTATATGTTCGTAAGAATAAGAAAGTTGATAAAATAAGTATCTTACCCCATCATCCCATATGAGCGTACTGACATGGTTTGCTTGGTCGTATAATACGGACGAATCTTCGGGTCCAGGGTTAAAATCCATTTTTTGCAACTGAAATTTTGAAAAACGGCAAGGTTGAAAGCTTTTATCAAATGCTCTTAAACATACAACGCTAGCATATGCATAATACATACAACGCTAGCATGTGCTCACATAAGTTCACACGCTGTACACACACACACACACACACGGAATCAAATTTTGAGCAGTACACACACAAATATATATATATATATATATATATATATATATATATATATATATATATATATATATATATATTGACAAATGCTAACACATGCTCAATACATATTCAAAACTATCCATAAGCCACAATACTCATAACAACTCTAGATTATGAACAAAAAAATGAATGATTTGTGAACTTACGTGATTGATGAGACGATTAAAGGATTTCTTGGAAAGAAATTGTGCAGATTTTCTTGCCAACGCCACTAAAAAAATTTGTGAGAAGAAAGAATGAATAAGAGTATTAAAGTTAGGTTTACGTTTATTTATTTGTACCGTCCGCAACATAAAGTAGCGGACACTAAGGACTGTCCGCTTCATAGAGTAGCGGACAGTAACACCGTCCATTACACAGTATAGCGGATGGATTTATTTTGTACATATTTAAAGCATGTCCACTATACAGTGTTGCGGATGGCAGGAATGTCGCGTGGCAACAGGACTGATATAACAACTGTCAGGGGGGATGTGGATGACTTGACGTGTGCTAGTCAAAAAGTCATCCGCTACACAGTGTAGCGGACGACTTTTTGACCGGCGCATATTAGGACAAAAAGTTGTCCACCGTAGTAGCGGACGGAGGAGGGGGCAATTTTGTAAAAATTCCCGTCCGCTACACTATGTAACGGATGACTGACACCCATTGTAAAATCTCCTATTTTGCTAGCGCTATCAACGGATCAGCTCCTATATATATATGGATCGTGATCTATTGATAGCGCTAGCAAGTTGCTAGCGCTGTTTTGTCGTCCGCAACATAATGTAGCGGACGGTAAATTATCATCCGCTACATTATGTTGCGGACGGTGAAAAAAAAGTGTTGTTGTGGCGCGCGATCTGGCCGTCTATTCTCTCCCGTGGACGGCCAGATCACGCTAGCAACTTGGGTTAAGTTGCTAGTGCTATCAATGGATCACGACCCTATATATATATATATATATATATATATATATATATATATATATATATATATATATATATATATATATATAGGGTCGTGGTAAGTTTGTGAATCGTAAAGTTTTCTTTATGGGTTGAATGATGAAGGTTTTTGTATGAATATATAATTTTTTTGGGTTTATATTTGTTGTATTTATCAGTCTATTTCAAAAAGTTTATTATAGTTAAATTTGAATTTTTTGAGATTATGTTTGTTGTATTTTAGCATGCTAAATTTGTTATGTTGAAGAAATTGATAATTGTTAAATTGGATATACTTTTGAGATTATATTTGTTGTATTTGTCATGCTAAATTGGTCTATTCGTCAAGGTAATTTTTACTTAATATGTTTAAGAAACGCCATTTGATAGTTAAGCGTAATCTATTTTTACATAGATTTTGTTTCACAATGTCTGATTTCGTGTCAAGCTCTAACACCCCAGTAAATGCTAGTGATCCGTATCTAGGGCGAACATTTCAAACGTTGGAGGAAGCCGAAGAATGTTTTCGAACGTATTTGTTAAGGGTTGGTTTTGGCATTAGAATAAAGATTACGAGTGTCATAGGAGCAGACACCCACTGCAAAATAAGACACACGTCGGTAATGATGATAGTGATGACAAAATATGATATGTGCAGAGAAGACGAGACTATTTTGCGCGCACGAATTATAAGGTCAAGATGTTCGTAAGCTATAAAATCAAGCAAGATCATTGGCTTATTACTATCTTGGAATTGGCACACAATCACTCATTAGTAACCCCTTCGAATGTGAGTCGGATGCATCAACACAAGAAGATGAGTATTGTTGCAAGGAGCCTGACTCACACAATGAGTAATGCACGGATATAACCTACAGACATTGTTAATTTTCTTGGTGAACAGGCTGAGGAAATTCAAAATCTAAACTTTAACACGACAGACGTTCGTAACAGGGTCCGAACCCAAAGACGAGCCGCGTATGACCTCAATGATGCTCAATCCATGATGAGCCTATTGAAGCGGATGCAGATGGAGGACTTGCAGTTTACCTACGATTATAAACTTAACAACGAGCACTGAGTTACCATAATTTTTTGAGTCAACGGTCGTTTGAGACTTGCTTTTAGGCATTTTGGGAATGTAGTGACTTTAGACACCATATACCGTACCAACAAGTACTCGATGCCGTTCGCTCCTTTCACAAGCGTCAATCATCATTATCACTCCATCCTGTTCGGGTTCGCTTTGTTAAGGGACGAAAGCCGGAGTTCTTTTGCATGGTTGTTTAGGGCGTGGCTGAAAGCAATGAACTTCAAAGCATCCAAAGTTATCATCAACAATCAAGATTTGGCAACGAAGAAAGCTATTGCTACCATCTTCCCAGAAACTCGACACAATTTGTGCACTTGACACATAAGCAACAAATATCATGAACGTCTGCATCATGTGTATGTAAAGTATCCAGACTTTAAACAGGATTTTGACAAGTGCGTTAACAAGTCATTAATGATCGAGGAATTTGATGAGAGGTGGAAAAGCTTGTTGAGGATTACTCATTACAAGACAACTAGTGGCTCCAACACTTGTATGAGCTCAAAGAGCAATGGATTGGCGTTTACACGAGAAGATATTTTTCTGCGGACACAAAAATGATGGGTAAGAGTAGATCTATGAATGCCACGTTCGATAGTTATGTACGTACAACTACCAATTTGAAGAGTTTTGTCACATCCTCCCAAAAAGAGGTTGTCTGGTTATTCGTAAAAGAAAGGGCTGCAGACTTTACAAGCAGGTATAAACAAAAGAGAAGGTTGCTTGAGACCCCGCTGGAGGTGAACGGTGCAAAAGTCTATACTAAGGAGTTGATCATGCAATACCAAGTAGAGCTGCAAAAATCAGGACCATACAATATAAACAAGGTGGCAGAAAAGTCTACACATGAGTACAAGGTTTATTCGCTGATGAACGACCTCATTCCTGAGAAGCTGCATAGAATGTATACGGCAAGCCATGACACATTGACGGATTCGGTGACATGTGTTTGCAAGAAGTTTAAGTTCCATGGCATCCTATGTAGACACATTTTATGATTTTTCACCCAGAAGAATATCAAGGCAATCCCCGATAAATACGTCCTGCCATGGTGGACGAAGGTTGTATGGTACCATTGCCTTTTCAGAGCATTCGTATACTGACTTTAAAGAATCAGAGATGTTGCGGTATAATCATCTAGTTACAATGTTTACACGTTTGTCCTTAAAGGGTGCTGCTACAATGGTCGGATATAAACATCTCCTTGAGATAGCGGAGCAGCAAGAGCCTATCGTCAACTAGTTTGAAGTAGCTTCAGAGCAATGTGGTTGACACTGAGCCTACACAGGGATCAGAAGATGATGGGCCGGTTGAGGAAGACGACAATGATATCCAGGCTTTGGACCCAATTATATCTCAAATGAAAGGCCGCAAGAGATCTACATAGATGAAGAGCTCTATTGAACAAGCAACTCAACCTAAAAAGCTGAAAAGGTGTGCACTGTGCAACAAAATGACCAATAATGACTAGCGGAACTATTACAAGGCACTGGGGATAAGTCCAGGAGGTTTGCAAGATGAGGAGAGGATGATGTCGAAAACGAGGAGGAAGAAGAAGATGCAGTGGACCTTAAGTCTATTTAATTATTTTTGTAACAATCTTTTAGGAGCCATCAAGGCTGTTGGACTTTTTGTAATAATTCTTTTGTATTTTTTTTGTACAAATTTTTATGAGCCAGATACATCACAATATAACAATAATTTTATTTTTTTGATTTTTTTTTCTTTCCGTCTGCTACATAGTGTTGCGGACGGCCTAACAGAAATATTAGACTTCAACACTTAGTTTTTTTTTAGACTGTTTGCTAGACTATGTAGCGGATGGCTTAACAGAAATATTAGACTTCAACAATTAAATTATTTTTTTTTATGTTTTTGGTCACCTTGAATTACTCTTCAACACTTAGAATTTTTTGGTGTTATGGTCGTACAGAAACATTACACATTATTCCCGTTCGCTACACTATGTAGCGGACGGCTTCGCAACACTATGTAGCGGATGGCATAGCAGAAACATTACACATCAACACTTAAATTTTTTTTTGGTGTTTTTGGCCATCTTGAATTACGCTTCAACACTTAGTTTTTTTTTTTTTTTTTTGTGTTTTAGACCGTCTGCTATAGTATGTAGCAGACGGCCTAACAGAAACATTAGACTTCAACACTTAGTTTTTTTGCTATTTTAGATTGCCCGCTACACTATGTAGCGGACGGCTTCACAGAAACATTAGACTTTAACACTTAGTTCTTTTTGGTGTTTTAGGTCGTCATCTACACTATGTAGCGAACGGCCTAACAGAAATATTAGATTTCAACACTTATAAATTTTTTTTGGTGTTTTTAGGCCATCCGCTACATAGTGTAGCGGATGACCTAATAGAAATATTAGACTTCAACACTTAATTTTTTTTGTGCTTCAGACTGTCTGCTAGACTATGTAGCGGACGACCTAACAAAAACATTAGACTTCAACAGTTAGAATTGGCCACCTTGAATTACTCTTCAACACTTAGAATTTTTTTGGTATTTTTTCCGTCCGCTACACTATATAGCAAACGGCATAGTAGAAACATTACACATTATTCCCATCCGCTACACTATGTAGCAGACGGTGTAGCAGAAACATTACACATCAACACTGAATTTTTTTTTTTGCTGTTTTTGGCCATCTTGAATTACACTTCAACACTTAGGTTTTTTTTTTTGTGTTTTAGACCGTCCGCTACACTATGTAGCGAATGGCCTAATAGGAACATTAGACTTCAACACTTTACTTTTTTTGGGGTATTTTAGGCCGCCCGCTGTGAACAAACTCAAATGCATAAGTATACTTGCATCGAGGTGATGCTAATCTAAAGACAAATCTTTTCGAATTAGATAATAGAATTCCCACTATTCTCGCTACACTATGTAGGGGACAGCCTCACAGAAACATTAGACTTCAACACTTAATTTTTTTTTTGTGTTTTAGGCCGTCATCTACACTATGTAGTGGACGGCGTGTAGCGGATGGCCTAACAGAAACATTAGATTTCAACACTTAGAATTTTTTTGGTGTTTTAGGCTGTCTGCTACATAGTGTAGCGGACAGCCTAACAGAAATATTATACTTTAACACATAGTTTTTTTTTGTGCTTCAGACTGTCTGCTAGACTATGTAGCAAAACATTAGACTTAAACATTTAGAATTTTTTTGGTGTTTGTAGCCACCTTGAATTGAAGGGCACCTTGAATTACTCTTCAACACTTAAAACTTTTTTGATGTTATGACCGTCTCACTACACTATGTAGCGGACGGCGTAGCAGAAACATTACACATTATTCTCATCCGTTACACTATGTAGCAGACAGCGTAGCAGAAACATTACACATCAACACTTAGAATTTTTTTTGGTGTTTTTGGCCATCTTGAATTACACTTCAACACTTAGTTTTTTTTGGTGTTTAGACCGTCACCTAACAGAAACATTAGATTTCAACACTTAGTTTTTTTTGGTTGTGTTTTAGACCGCTCGCTACACTATGTACCGGACGGCCTAAGAGAAATATTAGACTTCAACATTTAGGTTTTTTTGGTGTTTTAGGCCGTCCTCTACACTATGTAGCGGATGGCCTAACAGAAATATTAGATTTCAACACTTAGAATTTTTTTTGTGTTTTAGGCCTTCCGCTACATAACATAATGATACTTCAACACTTAGTTTTTTTTTTTGGTGCTTCAGACTGTCCACTAGACTATGTAGCGAACGACCTAACAGAAACATTAGACTTCAACACTTAGAATTTTTTTGGTGTTTTTGGCCATCTAGAATTAACATTTAGTTTTTTTTTTTTTTGTGTTTTAGACTGTCCGCTACACTTGGTAGTAGACGGCCTAACAAAAACATTAGACTTTACATCTATATAGTACTAGTATTGATGTTACCACCATCAAACCTGTCTCAATGAGGGCAAGAAAACCACACTATAACATTTTCTTACCACCATCAAACCTGTCTCAACAAGGGCAAGAAATCCACACACAACACCCAAAAAAACCTTAACACAATAAAATACATGTCTCAAAGAAGGAGATCAAATGTTTCAAGATAAAAATGATATGTCATAAAAACAGTCGTTTACAATGAAAGATGATCGTTTACAATGTTATCATTAGGCCTCATCTTGAGCCGGATTCTCGCCATTAGCTAGATTTACAGTATAAACCAACTGCTTTAGGCCGGCCGCTATGAATTTTCAAATTTATTCTCTATCTAAAGGCTTATACGTCTGCTTCGCTCCAGACGGCGGCCTTGAGGCTTTCACGCCGACAAATGTAGTCCATGTACAAGCAGACGAAGATGCCACAGTCCGAATGATTAGCTTGCTTGGGCCTCCTCCTCTTCAATCAAACTTCGAGATTTGGCTTCACCAGTACTTTTAGTCGACAGAGAGAGTAGATCATGGCACAAAACAAATCCTGTGGAGAAATAAAAAAAAATGGCATAATCTATGAGTTAACAATTACAATAAGGAAAAATAAATAAGTATAGAATGACAATCGCAAGATTACCATAGCATCCAATTAGTATTTGAAAAGCTCATTCACAGTCATTGCAATGGCATCGTCGTGGAGACTGTTGAGGATTGATATGACCATATGAGTTGGTTCATAGCAAACCAAGTACCAGTGGTTCATACTACAGCAAAATGGTATTATAAACATGTTCGCATCAATGGTCCTCATCGGACTATCCCTATTAATAAATGCAAGGAGCGGAGCCGTCTGTTTTTAATGGATCAAGCTTTTCCTCCCCTTCCTTTTGACCTAATTTTCTCATTCAGATACAAGCATGCCATGAAAATACGCATCCAACAAAAAATGCAGGGATACGAATTCTACTTATCCCCACCCTGACACTTTAAAATTTCGACGTAGGCAGAGATCACAGTGTCGCCCAACCAAGCCCCTAATTTTAGGGTGGACATTTCATCCTACGAGGTATTGTAATCCATGTCATTTGGGCAGTCCACAACACTTCCCCTCTTTGCTGGGGGCCCGCAAAGCAACTATGATGTATTAGCCAGCATTTTGCCAGCTATAGAAGCTTCAATGGATGCCCTTTGGGATAAGTGGAGGGGTCGACCGGGGGATATTGTCCTCCAGGGGAAGTGGGTCAACCAGGGGATATTGCCTTTCGAGGGGGTTAACCGGCTGATATTGCCCTAGGGGGAGAGGTAGACAGAAGGATATTGCCCTCCGAGGGAGCCGGAATGTCCTGCCCATGGGACGACTTGTAGTGACTCAGAGAGATTGGAGTTTGCGAAGTCGAAGTCATGTGTGACTTGTCTAAGAGAGGGATAGTACTTCTGAGTCCCGAAGCAAAAAAAACGAGGGGGCACTGAAATAGTCCCAATAAGGCATTCCCATGCCCGATGGCGGCCTCCAAGCACCACCCATTCCCACTAAGGAGGGGCCACTAACTCCCTCTCTCACCCCCGAAGTTTGCCTCAAGAGATCATTATATCACTCGCTCACATGGAGAGGCTGCCACCCCGGATAATCCATTCCCGGGCTTATGCCCGAAGGCTGTGTCGTATAACAGTGCAAAAAATCCCTGTAGCCAAACGCCAATGCATCAGCCTGTTGGCGAAGTTCTGCTCCCATGGCATCCACCATATTTTTCTGCTCACTCAGCTTCTTGAAGAATGCGAGCGAGGCATTAACCTACATCCAAAGAGATAATAAGTAACTTATAAACACATACGTAATTTAATGTAAAACAAGAATCATTAAATCATGTTAGTCTTATGGTTGGATAACCTAGGCTTACATCTTGTTTTGATGATAACTACACATTGATTATGTTCTAATGTGTGCTTTGAGTGGATTCTTAGTAGATATATACATGACACTCATGAAGACACATTTGAGAAGTTGGATAGATGGATTGAAGCCAAAGAAGCTTAAAGTTATAGCGAAGCTTCATCAAGTCCTATGTCAAAGAGCAAGAAAGAATGCAAAGGCTAAGTTACTACGATTATGATTGATCTTTACTATTATGTAACTAGTCTTGGTTTGATGCTTGGATTGATGACTATGACCTAAAAAGACCTTAGGACACCTTGTGCATTGCATGTGAGTTCATAACCTTTCACACAAGTGTGGTTCTTGAAAATGAGTGAACTTTGGAGCTCACTCAGATTTTCTCAAAAACTATTTTGGTGCTAATCTTTTCATATCTTGATAAAACTTTTCATTAGCTTTCCAACGCAAAAAACGGCACCTCAATCCAATTTTTCTAGAGAAAGTTATGCCCAAAATAGGAAAGGGGGTTCCGTGAGGCAGCCGATAGGCAGTAGGGTAATACAGTCGACTGTATTTGAATCCAGTCAACTGCTTTTCAATGCAGTCGACTGCTTTGGTCAAAATTCAGCTCCAACGGCTATTTTAGAGGAAATACAGTCGACTGCATTGTCAGTTTTGTTCATTTTTTGCTTATAACGGCTATATTTCATTTGCTCTCTATATAAATGATTTGGGGCTTCATCATACACCATGGAAACCACATTCTAAGCCTCCATTCATTAGAGAAACATCAAGGCTCATAGATTAAACTTTTCTCTCTTCATCTTCATGATTTTACATCATTAAAGAGAGCATCTTTGTGAGCAATTCTTTGATTGAGAGTGAGCATTCTTCAAGTCATCAATTCTCTCATCTCTCTATTGTACTAGAGCTTCATTTGTACTCATTTCCTTTCAAGAAGGTTTCTTTGTACACAATTGATCTTTGTAAAAGGATTGTGATCAAGGCTTGGGTTTGTCAAGTCTTGGGTGAGCTTTGTGGATTCAAGGCTTGTGTTGGTGTTGGGATATCACCAAGTGTTGTAAGGGTTTTGATCTTGACCCGGAAGAAGATTGTTGCTAGTGGATTCTAGTGCTCTTGCAAGGGACTTCCTTGAAGAGGTGGATGTAGGCTTGAGGGTAGTTCAAGCCGAACCATTTAAATCTCCTTGTCAAGTATCTCTAACTCAATCTCTTTACTTATTACTCTTTAATTGTTTGAGATTGTTTAGTTAGCATCTTCATTGAATTATTACTTGATTTGATTGAGATTTATGATTGTGCTTAGTTTAAATTCCCCATTAATTTTCAAAAATCTATTCACCCCCCTCTAGGGTTGTTTTGACGAAGAGGATGTTGCAATGATTGCAAAGAACTTCAAGAAGTTCTTAAGGTTTAGAAGGAATGGTAGGAGAAGACAACAAAATTCTAGCAATGAAGAGATGATTTGTTATAAATGCCATAAGCCGGGACACATGAAGATGGATTGTCCCATATATAAAAAGGAGAAGAAGGAAAGAAGAGATGTATGGGAAAGAGTTAAAAGAAGACAACTCTCTAAGAACGAGAACAAGGATAAGGAAAAATCAATGAATGCCAAACATACTCCAACATGGAGTGACTTTGAATCAAGTGATGGAGACAATGAGAAGAATGAACAAGAAAATATGTGCTCCATGGCAAATGATGAGGTAAGCTCTTCTTCCGGTAGTGATAGTGATAGTGAAAGCTTTGAAGATGCTTATGATAGCCTATATGAGGAATCCAAGAAAAATTTTAAGAGAAATATTATTTTGTCTAAAAAATTCCTTGAGGCTAATAAGCAAATAGAGAAGTTGAAAATGCAAAATAATGAGTTGCATGCCAAGAATGAATGCATTTCCAACCATTTATATGTGGAACATGTGAATAATGACTTGGTTGAATTAATTATTAACACTCTTAGCTCAAAACAAATCTCTTGCAAAATTTTGGCTTTAGAAAAATAAAATGAAGATTTAAAACTTGAGATTTGTGATTTGAAAAAATGTCTTGAAAAATTTGTTGATGGTCAAAACAATTTGAATGTCATGCTTGGATGCCAAAGAATTGGCCTACACAAAGGTGGTCTTGGATTAGATCCCTTGACCTTGCCTCCTAAAATCTTTCAACAACAAGCTAGGTTGAATATTCATACAAAAAAACCAAAGAATTATTGCACACCATTCACACACTACGGTTGGTGCAACAAGAAAGCGCGTACAACTAGTTATTGTCCTTGTAGAATTGTTTATGTTAGAGGTGTAAAGAAAATGTGGGTTGTTAAAGAGTTTCTTAATGTTGCTAAGACTAACACTTATGGATCCAATAAAATGTGGGTACCAAAAGTTAGACCTAAATTATGATTGTAGGTTGTTCAAAGCAAAGGGCAAAGTACAACAAGGAGAAGGCTCCAAGAAAATTTTTGAAAATGAATAGCAACAAGCTAAATCTTAAGGGGGAGTAAGCATTCCGAGATTGGACATGCTACTTCAAATGAAGAGAGCCTCAAAGCTTGTCAAGAAAATGGACTTCAAGAATGATCACTCATGAGCTCAATTCCTTGGTAATTCACCAAGAGGGTAAAACTTAATGATCTTCTCAACATTGTGCTATGTGCTAAACTTAGAGGTTATCAAGTATGCTTAAATTGTCAATTCTATAAATAACTTGCTTGTTGAGAATTCATACGAACTATGGTCTAAATTGTGAGTCCTTGTTTGTTTACTTCACTATGTTATAATCTTGGATACTTATAGGATTTATATGACGATGCATGGTCTTCTTGCACTAATATTGGTAATATTGATTGTTGATGACCATCATTTGCTTTGTGGAAATTTCATGTTGAAATTATGTCATCTATATGCTTCACATTGCCATTCCTACACACACGCACCTTTTGGTAATGCCAAAAGAAGATCATGACTCGGTTAGACATTTAGTTGTGTTTGTTGGATATTGTTGGCATTGATTGTGGGGAAGCATACATTAGGATGGAATATGCATATGGTAACTTGATAGGGGAGTTTACATGCTTGAATTATATACTATCTTGTTACTCTTGAAATATGCATGAAGTAGAAGATATTATTGAGCTACATTTCATATCTTTCTTTGGATCATGAAGGAACCTTTGATGTCATCCTATAAGTTCATGAGTTATATGTACTTCACGCTATTATCTGCTTATAACTATCTCTTCACACATGCATACTGTAACGCCCCCGAAAATCCGGAGCTCCGCCGCCCCGAACACCCGGGTCGTTAACCTACCGGATCACACCAAACCTGTCAAATCCTGTACACAACCACATACTTTAAAGCATCTAATCCGATACCTACTCGAATTCTCCAAAATACAAGATTTCAACAAAACCTGCTTGAACTCAAACCATTAAAACCTAGGTTCTTTTCAAGCTTGAATCCCTAAAGGATGAATCAAGAGTACAAACCCACACGGGGGTCTTACTATACATTGGTGATGGGCTCACCGGAACCTCACGCAGACTCTAACCCATTCCCGAATCTGCTACAGCTTATCATCACCTGCAGAAGGGAATCAAACGGAGAGTGAGCTTTTGAGAGCTCAGTAAGGTCGTACAAGGACTACAAAAGAGATTATAACACGACTCTAAAAATCCAACCGACGATGATTTTCAAGACACTTCGAACGATCAAAATTCAATAATTACCCAAACTGAGTAAAGTTCATCAGAAATAGATACCAAAATAAATATTAACAATCAGAACAGATCCAAACTGATCAATAAAAGATCCTTTTCAAGTCCACATTTCCAAGTACCACGAAAATTTCCCTTGCTCAAGGGATTTCAATCCGAGCAGAAATCAAATCAGATAATACGATTAAAGGTTGTCAGGGGATTTCAACCCAAGTACAAATCCTTCTAGCTAAGTACAATGAATGTTTGTCAAGGGCTTTCAACCCAAGTACAAATCATTCTAGCTAACGAAAATCAAAAATCAATGTTGATCCTGGGCGATTGCAATGCCATTATGGCAAGCTCATATAGTGTACACATGCATGATGTACTAAAATAATTACTAGTCCACTTGGGTACTAGCCTGCGTTTCATGCAGGATTCAACCAGCCTTATACCGCCTCCCCACTAAACAGGTACCCAGGTCAACACAGAAATTAACAATATCAATGAGCATTAACATAAGCTCATATCCCCAAAATCAATTCGGGTTCTCATAACAATAATCATACTGACGCTTTCAGGATTTTCAGAAGAAATCAGAATTTTCAGAAGAAATCATAATTTCAGAAGAAAAATCACAGATAAACAACAAAACGACTATGAATAATTATCGAATATAATCACAACAATTCAGAAGAATGGATACAGACAATTATCAAATTTGCTCAGCCCGCAATAACAGGCGAGCATCACAAGATTTCCAAATAATCGATTCAGGTTCAATATTAGGGTTTTCTGGGCAAGAACATGCTGATATCATACAAATTCAGAGTTCGGCATTAGCCATAAATAAATCAAATGAGTACTTACGAGTACGAGTTATCAAAATAAGGGTTCGGACGAAAGTCCTTACCCAAGGTTCAGATAGAATCCCTTACCTGGATCCGCAGCTAAATTATCCTAACCGGAAGTCTTTAGCTTTAACCTAAACGGAATAATCGAACCATTAGAAACAGCCTACAGAACAAGATTATAACTTAATACGAACTCACACATGCTCCCAAAATGAACCTCCCCCACCGGGTATGTAAAATTACCGAAACGCCCCTAGGGTGTAAAATTACCAAAATGCCCCTCTCGGACTTAAATCACCCAAACGGTCTTCCCGTAAGTAGAATCACTGAAATAAACTTCATATATGTAAATTTATGCAAAAATACCTTTCTTAGGTCAAATTACCAAAATACCCCTTCGGGTGACAAATTACCAAAATACCCCCCGTTACACTTTAATTCTCAAAATGACTTTTCCATAAGCAAAGTCACTAAAATAATCTTACTGTATGTAAATTTACTTCAAAATACCTCTTATAGGTGAAATTACCAAAATACCCCTTCGGGTGGTAAATTACCAAAACACCCCTGGGGGTTTTCGGCACCTGAAAAATCTCAAAAATATCTTAAACCGCTATTTTAAGCATCCCGATATTATTTCTGGCCTAAAAAGTATTTTATAAAATTTTCGTCCGAAAATCCCGAACCAGTGTCCGGACCGAGCGCTAAAAGGTCAGTTTCGCGAAAAATACCTATCGGCCTCGAAATGGCCTGAAATTTTAGATACTGAATCATATCTGTAAAATAGGGCTTCCATAAAAATTTCAGATTAAAATAACTTGGTTTGATATGCTAAATAATTCGATAAAGTTCTTTAATCGGTGCTCCAATTTAGCGCTCTTCGCGGATTCCAAAAATTCCCCAAATTTTCCAGAGCTTACGTCTTGTGAAAATATTTGGGGTTACTGTTTTGTACGTTTTCTAATTTTGAACCTAACTATTTATAAAAATTCGAGGGAAAAACTGCCTAAAGAAATTTCTAGCATTAGCGACAATTACGTCTACTGTTCAAATCAAGGCACCTACTCTTTCACCTTCAAACACACACAGCTCGTCTTCAACCTTCAGCCGCACATACAAACACACGTTTCACTCACTCACACCTCAACTGCTATCCCCAACCACACCTCAAAACACTCAAAGACACCATTAACCCACCTAACACACGTAAATCACTCACAATCACACGATTTCTTACACACCCACACACCTGAACATACATACACACAAGAACACACACACGGTTTCACCATGAATACACCCACGGTTACACACTCACTGAACACACCCCATATGCCCTGCATACACACCCCGCATACACCATTTACCCTACTCGTTAAACATACACACATATACATTAATCTCCTTCCATTACCCCACTGAAATTCACACACAAAACTCCTTAAACACACACTGAACACACACACGGCACACAGTGAATTAGCTCATGAGAAGGGGTAAGAGATTACCCTTCAAGAGATCATTCCTAATCTCTCTCTGTGAGTGAGTTCTCTGCTTGATTTCTTGCACGTGCCCCTGTTCCCGCGAGTTCTGCGTTGGCTGCTCCTTCTCTGTTTTGTTCTTCTTTCCCGAAAGGGAAAGGTTTCCCTTCTTGTCTTTTTTTTTTGGGCTAATTACACTCATATCCCTGAGGTTTAGGGATAATTACAGCCAAGGACAATAGTTTGGACAAATTACACTTGTGTCCATTGACCAAACGGAACCCTAAAATTCCTAACGGTTTTGATGAAAAGACTGTATTGCCCCTGAGTTGGAACCTTATTTTTTTTCTAATGCCATTACTTCATTAAAAAAAAGAAAAGAGAGTTTGTGTAAGGTTCCGGTAAGCCCACCACTATAGTGTAGTGTGACCCCTGCGTGGGTCTGTACTGTCGATTCATTTTACCAGGTTATTGAGAACCTAGGTGTTAATAGTTAAGTTTGAACTGTTATGGAAATCTTATATTTTAAGGAATTTGGATCGGATGCTTTAGAGTATGTGTTGGTGAACAGATTTGACAGGTTTGAGGTGATCCGGTAGGTTAACAACCCGGGAGTTCAGGGCGACGGAGCTCCGAATTTTCAGGGACATTACATCTTTATAGTGAGATTATTGACTATTGAGAACAAAAAAGAACCATGACACTAAGCACCAAAAAGATGCTGCAAGAAAGTTACAATCACAGAAAAAGGATGGATTTGTAAGGATGAAAAATGTGAACTTGCAATATCTTATGAATCAAGGTAAACTAGGAAAATTAAGAATATTTGTTTATGTTAACAAAAATGTTGATGATTCAATGATATTGATAAAAATAGGTACATGCTAAAACTGGTTGTAATTGGAGACATTCAATAGGCATTCACAATATTGTTCGACACAAGCAATATTGAAAAAAATTGTCTTTTATTTAAAAAATGGAATTCTTTTCTTAATAAATAAATAAAATCTTTATTTTTGTCTTCTCGTGATGAATAGGAAAAAAATATCTAGAAAGCTCATAGAACCAAACCAATCTATAATAAAATGATGAAAAGTATAAATCTTTACTGTATACTATAAACTAATCTAACATATTATAAAAACAAATATGTAGATTGATTTTTGTAGTTTCTCCATATACTTTTCTTTTCAACAGTAATATTAAACATTTCTTTAATCTAGAAGCTTGCAAAGAAGATTTTCAAACATTGATCATAATTACGAACATCAAATATATATTTCTTCTAGAACAAGTCACAAAAGAAATAAGAATATAATTATATTATATTATTTGATCCAAAAAAGCTAATAATATTACCTTAAAAATTAATCTCGACCACATCCACGTGCAACGCACGTGCTTCATACTAATAAGATAAAAAAAAAACTGCTCTGTGTCTTAAAAGTGCTCAATAGAGGAACGACACTAGGTTGCGCATTGTTTTTGAAATAAAGCATAAGGTGTGAGACGACAAAGTCTTGCCAGAGCTTTGACGTTGATTGCAAAGATCTTGTGTGTCCTTCTTCTATATCCCAAGCCCTCGTATTACAGGCAAGTCAGTGGAGTTAATTTTGAGAAACCATGATTTGAGTTTTGACTTTGTAATTAAAGGGATTTGTTCCCTTTAATTCAATCAAAATTCTTAATTAAACGGATTCTTATTTTCATTTAATTTAGAAGTACTTGCGTTAAGTCAAAATTGACTTAATTGACTTTTATAGTAGCAAGACCACACAAACTTGGGCTAGACCAAATAATTTTATTTGAACAGGTCATTCTAATTTAACTTTGGCTCGAATTAACAATTTTGTTTGACTCCATGTTAGCATTTAGTCCGCATTTTTTGAGATGTTAAAAGTTTGACCTGTCAACAAAATTTTGCGTTATCGATTGGTATGAATTTTCGGTGTTTACATCACCAAACCTTCGCAATCTTAATCCCGCAATCCCCCATGGAAACCCAGAAGTCGCCACCCATACTGACAAGCGAAACAGAAACCAAAATCTCGATGAGCAGAGAGCAACATTTGATCGAAGAAACGTAAATGTGTACACGTATTTCCGCATCTAGACAACTCGATTTGCTAAAAGCCCTAAACTAGAAGGGCTGGTGGCGAAGGGAAGGGGGAGCACAGGAAGCACGTGCCCACACAGTATCCGTTGTTCATAGTTTTGTTACGTTTTGAGAACTCTTTTAACGCCATCTTCATTTACCCAAAGTAAAAACCTACTTTCACCAATCAACGCAAAAGGGAATTCAGCACTCCAAATATTTTGGACTTAACTATGAATAGATAGGTAACACTTCCTGTTTCCTCTGAAAACAAAGAGATTAGTTGTTCTGGCATGAGCTAAATAGCATAATCTGTAAAAAAAAATTGCATTACAAATTTCACTGGAGACTCTAAACAAAAGTGAATCACCTTTCAACCTATTGTTTTGGCTTATAACGGCTGCGTAAAGGTTACTATGTGGTGACTAAATATGTGTTGTATTGTTAAAAACAAAGAAAAGATTACAATGACATAACTGAATACTGACTATTTCGATACGATATATTGAGGAAACTAATCATGTGTTGTATTCTTGAAAACAAAGGAAAGAACGAAATGCCTTAACTCTCTTATTGTTCCGATAAGAATCTAATATACTTTGTTACCTAGACATTCATAGTCTATATAACATCTCCATCATACTTGCTCATTTGCCTGTTATTGACCCATTAGATTGCACCAACTGCAAAAAGTAGAAATGAAGCAGTGAATCTACTTTAGGCTTCACGGACAATGAGATATTAGAGAATCTAAACCACCTGCTACGAAAGAGACTAGTTTCTAAAGCTGAAAAAGCACGTTTTGCTAGATGAAAACGGCGCAATCGATTGAGCTGAATTGTATGAATAACTTATAGCTAATGATCACCGTGAGCGAACGTTTAACTGTGAGAATGCTAAAAATTTTGTAGTTATTGGTAACGTTCAAGTAATTTGAAAAGTGGTCTCTCGTGAGTCAAAACTAAGCTTACCGACGCAAGAAATAGTAGTTTTGAAGACAGAGTGCGTCATCATTTGATAAAAATGAGCAATATTTCCTCAACTCAAAATCATAAAACTTGATCTCTTTAAGCTATTGTATCCCTGTTGAACCCTTGCCGTGAATTTTCTTCCTTTTAAGTTTATTTCGTTACGAGCAAGAGTTATTAGCTAAGTGTGTTCAAGGGGAAGAATGCCATGAGGCAAAAGGTGCATATATGTAGTTAATCAGGTCATTCGAGTTTCAATGGCAGAAACAACAAGAAGTACAGACGTAAGAAAAAGGTGACAAAAGTCCCATCATCATAATGAAAAGTCTGAACATCCTAAAAGGTTTATAAGTGGCCCAGAGGCTCAGCATTCTATCTTCTTTCTTTCTCAAAAAACTTGTAATCCTGTAAGTAGTCGACACTCCCATCCTTCCTGTTGAAATTCCAGTCTACGTGATAATGTTAGGTAGAAAGCTCGAGCAGGTTCTAAATCTCCCAGTCTTGCCGCGGGAAGGGGTAGCCATAGGCAACTGGCTTCGTTGAACAGATCTCTCTAAAACTCTTGCATTCTTTATCCCTCAACCAATTGGTTGTTATGTTCTCTGGCACTAGCTTGTCAAGCCAATAGCATCTTATGGGCGTTCTTAACAATGATCTACCTGATGTTCTTCTTAGTTATCAGCAGCCGGCTATGGTCAACGGATGACAAGTTTTGCGTGCGTGCACTGTGAACTAATCAAGTTGAATCGGATCTTGGTTGTATCTGGTTTTCTTGCTTCGCTGTTGTCATGGGGACTTTTTCAATTGTCACCGCATTGAGTCGGTGAGTATCATGGCGGTCATGGTAGCGATTATGTTCATACTAGTTTCGGTGTATCGGTTGAGGGTTGGAATTGTTAGTTTTTTCCTTCCCCTGCCTTTCGATTCCCTCTTCCTCTGAGGGCGACAGTTTTGGTTCTTCGATATAATCACCTAGTTCCTACAACAACTTGGTTTTAAGTTGGTGGTGGAGCTGCCCAAAATGGTCGTGGCCGGCACACAATTCAGTTAGTTGCCTAGTTGGTATCTCTTCCATTAGGTCTAGTCAATGATCATGAATCATGGTGTTAGAATAAATCAGACCGCTTTGGAATAAATCATGGTGTTAAAATGATCTCAGTGGTTAATAACTCTTATCATATGTAGCTAAAATGAAATGATCTCAAGCAAAGCAGCAGTATTGAAAGGGAGAATAATGGTACTCTGGTAAAACTTTTTCCTCAACTGTGCTCATCAATTATTCTTCTTTTTGTAACGAAATTTAACGAGAGGGAGGAATTGAAACACGAAAAACACAGATCAGACCCCGCTATTGGATCCCTGCACTTGATATCCCACGGAAGTCACTCGTCACTAAAAATAAATAGAGTTACACTTCTAAAATGTATGTTAGCATGACAACCTAATAAATGTGTACTCATTTTGCAGAATCAACTGTTCAATTGGCATGGTCAAGTCATCAACTCCAGAGCAGGTAGCTTCTGCCTAATCAAGTGATCTAATTCTAAGCAGGCAAATTCTAGACATGAAAAAGTAGGACGGGGCAAAACATAAAATCGGTTATATACAAGACTAGAAAGAAATGAACCTAGCTTGCATCAGTTTTGGAGGACGGCTTCTTTTTTCTCTTGTGCTTAGGCTTCACGGCGTCCTTCAAAGTCCTCTCTCCCTTCGTTTGTAAATCAATTGCAGCTACCTCGTGCAGAGGAGGAACTGGATTAACATCAGCAAGTGGATGGCTCTGTTCAAATACATCAAGGTTCTCAATCTTTGATTCTTCTAGCTTAGTGTTGGCCCTTACTGCTCCTGCACATCATGTAGTAGGATGTTCAGCTAACAACACACTGCCCAACCAGAAAATGGTTGTATGCAATGCATGTCCGAAGTAACACAAAGTATCAATCCGAATTGAGGGGTTCCACCGTACTCATGATCCAAACTCAAGTAACGCGCATGAACAGCTTCTCCGATTCAATATACACAAATTCAATTAGACTGAAGGTACAAACCAACCACAATATATGTATTCAGTAGCACAAAAAAGGCCTTCAACTAGCTCTAAGTCTCTGCAGTCCTCAGCAAAAGCCAAGCAATACCAACATAGCGGCCCTATAAAGTAAGAACAAATGGTGGTACATGGTAATCCCAAGAATCACGCGAATAAAGCACTCATTGTCACAAAATGAGGGGAATGGAATTGAGTTTGTGTTTCCTAGTGAGATTCTCGGTTGTGATTAACAAATTGCCGGATTTTATTTTTCTGTCCTCCTGTATGTATTAGTTCTTATCTCGTAGATGCTTTAAGCAGACTGATTACAACAGCGTCACCACCATACGGATTAGCAACAAAGGGCCCACCAACGTCCCAACAGTCAAGCACATAAATACTCTTTGACACGAGATAGTAAGTGGTGGACATTAGCTTAATTGAGATTCTTGGATACTACTAACGGAGTGCCGGAGGGTTTTCTTCCTTTTCCTTTTTCCTGAATCGTGGATGCTTCTAGTCGAATGATAAAAATGGAGTAGCTGCAGTCTTCTTAGAGGGCTTCAGTGTGCATTATGCAAGCCAATTCTGCCAGGTTGGACCAGGACCTGCTTGCTTTGAGGCTCCTTTTGGCTAATGAGGTGGTGGATTCTTAAGCTATGGCCACTCTTGGTCACCTTTATAAGGCTGGTTTCCCCAGTTTGCAAGGGGATGAACTGAAATACATGGAAAATGGCAAATCTCGAAAGGTACTTGAGCTTAAGCTGACCGCAGAGATTGTTTTGCATGGTTGATGACTCATGGAGTGATACTGACATGTAATTGCCACTAAGAAAAGGAAGAGTTTGTGCTAGATGGTGCTTCATGAGCAAGAAAGAGGCCGAGACTATTAACAACTAGTTCCTTCATTGTTAATGGATTATCGGAAATCAACAAGAGATTTGACGTGGGCTTTTTTCTCTTTACTCAGAGGTAAACGTTTGGGTTTGTAAGCCCTTCCCTAGGATCCCAGATGAAAAAATGACATGTGGTGTGGTTTTGATTCATGGACGTTACGTACGAAGTACCAGGTAGAGACTTATGCTCAGATATTACTGCTAGTCCACTATATAGTTACTGGTGTTAACCAAAGTTGTAGATTTCGGTTTCTCGTGAATGTGCGACTAAGAAGCAACACCAAGGTACATACTTATCATAATTGAAACAGACACCGAACCGTTCGAAAAGACTGGTCCACGGTTCATTGGTTCAACCAGTTCAACTGTTTTTAGTAAATGTGTGTTATGTTAAGAGGTTGATAGGTATACATATTAGATAAAGCAGACTCTACTAACAATTTTGTGCTTGGTTCAGCGTCTTAGGGCATGGCTTGCTGGTCTACTTGGTCTACTTACCAAGGATCAAATATGAGGAGCAGCCTAATATTTTTAGTTACTAAACTAATTAGCTGGCTTATTTGGTCTGGTCCCGGTTCTCATCCACCCACTCTAGAAAAGAGCTGGTGATTCTTGAGAACCGAACAGTGTAGCAGCCGGTTCCCGGATGAACGGGTTTGACCAGGTTTAATATCTTTGCTTTGGTGTATGTTATTAAAGCATGATATAAACCAGTGGGCTCAAAAGCAAGCAAAAGGAATTAGATAGCACCATAGCAGTAACCTAGGAAGCATGGACACGGGTGCGGGTGAGGATACGATGCGGGTGCGGATACGCGGATACGTCAATTTTAAAAATATTAGGATACGGGTGCGGCGGGGATACGGCGTATATTATAATATATATATATATATATATATATATATATATATATATATAGTAAATATATGCAAAAGAAATATTTTTATCAAGTTTGATAGGTAATTTAAGTTTAATGGGCTCTTTCGTAAATTTTCAAATTGAATTGCTGAATACGTTGGTGTGTAAGTGTATAACTGTATTTCTTAAAGTACTAAAGCTAATTCTAATAATCAGTTAATATATTTAAACTATGCAGCAATTTTTGGTCCAGCTGTCAAAAAGGAGTCTCTCAGCCGAGTCACAGCCCAGGTAAGGTCACGGTGACTTCTCCTTCTTCCCCCTCCTTCTCCTTCTCCTTCTCCTTCTTCTTCTTCTTCTCCTCTCTTTCTCACCGGTCACCTCTCTGATGAAAAACCCTAATACGAGATGGGTCGTCGCCGGGGTAGCAAGTCGTCGCCGGAGTCGCGGTCGTCGTCTTTGGAGTCGCCGTCGTCGTCTTCAGAGTCGCCGGTCGTTGTCAGAGTCTCTGGTGGTCGCCGGGGTGGTCACACTCGTGGCTCTTCTCGCCGCTGCTCTCTCTCTCTCTCTTTCTCGGTCACTCCCCTCTCAGATCCCATATCTACTGGATCCGCACCCAGTATTTTGGAAAATAAATAAATAAATGAATAATATCAGATACGCACCCACGCCGCACCCGACGCGCACCCGCACCTGACGCGCACCCGATGCCGGTGCTTCACTCTGATTGGCGCACCCGTGCTTCATAGGCAGTAACGATTGAAGAATTGAGTTAGTGAATTCCATCATTTAGATGTTTTGATTATTTCATTGGTTGGCATTTCATAATTCATACATATTGTTTGGCTTTGTGTATCCCTATGGAAAATGCTAAGGAAGACTTCGATCAACTTTGGATGATTGAAATTAGTGAGGTATTATTGTTGTCAGGTCACAAATCTCTTCAAATGCCGTTAGGCGACAACATTTCCTCTAAAGCCCTTGGCTTTGTCGCGTGGTGTGGGAGCACGGAAATTATCTTCTGGAAACAGATCTTCTGTTTGGCAAGGTATTACGTTTACGTCTCTGAGCTTGCATGTGGTTCCTATATGTCAGTCCACAAGATGATGTGTGTGATTAAGGATTACTTACAACCAGCATTAACTGCACCCAGCACCTCAAACTTAGGGGGCAAATTGCAACAGCACCTCAAGGTTTCAAAATTAGCACCAAGAACCTTGAACCTTTTTAATAGTAGTTCCCAGCACCGACAGTCAAGACTCCCGTCAACAAAGTCTGGTACTTTTTTCGGGGCAAGACCGTCATTTCCCCAATTAAATCCACCTAGCATCCGTGTCACTTACCTTGAAAACACATTCTCCTCCAATCCTTCATCCACTCCACCATCACCAGAATACAATCCATCCATCAATAGCCCTACCAAATCAACCACCACCACCATCACAAAACCCACATAACCCTAGCCTCACCAAATTAACCAACATCGTTATAAAAGCCACAAAATCATAGCCTCACAAGCCAACCAGCACATAATCCACCACAACGCTAGCCCCACAAACCTCATCACAATCACCAACAACCGTTACCACAACAAAACCTATCACAACTGCCGCCCACCAAATCAAACACTACCAAACATCAAACACCAGACCGCAGCCCCAACAAACCAACCACCGTAACAGCAAAACCCACCATAACTGCCGCTCACCAAACCAACCACTGCCATACACCAAACCTTTCCACCCACCACCGCTGCAACTGAATCCCTCCTAGTGCTGTCGTTCAACCACCATTTCCTCACCAACCAAAGCTGCAAACCTCCCTCACCCCCTATGTTACATGGACTTGGTGTCGGTGTCCGGATCGGGTACGTGTCCGAGTGTCGGACTCGCCTATTTTCGAAATTCTAGGATACGTGGACACCGTCCAAAAGTTGGACACGGGTACGGGGACACGGCTAAAAATTTTAAGATACACAAAATATTTTAAATGAGATTGAGTATTAAATATTTTTTTATGGGTATATATAAATTTCATATAAATTATATATAATTTTTGTCTAGAATAAACAGGTTCTTTCATTTTTTATTGGACAATATACATTTTATTTTGATTTAGATATTTTTTATACTTTTTTTTATAAGTCAATATCAAAAAGTTCGAAAAGAAAAAAGAAAAAGAAAGGCTGTACACAAGTCACAAGAACCATCACCCACGTGACCAGCTCCTGCAGAAGGTACTAAGGCTGTCAAAACTCAAAAAGCAGACAGAAGACCCACTGCTCACGTGACCAGCTCCTGCAGAAGGTACTCTCTCCCTCTCTTCTCTTCTTCTTCTTCTTCTTCTTCTTCTTCTCCTTCTTCTTTTCTTCCTCTTCTTCTCTTCTTTCTCGGAGGTCGATGGCAATATCTTCTTCTCTTTTCTCTCGCATCAGAGATCTTCTCCTCTCTCTCTTAAAAACCTTCACAGCTTCTTTCTTCGATCCTTACCATTACTCTCTGGACGGAATGTCGACGTGGCGTATCCGTCCGGCAGATGACGGATCCGACACGGCTCCCGTACCCGTGTCGGCGTCGAGTCGTGTCGACACCGCCCCTTCACCCCAAAGTGAAGGGTCCATGTAACATAGCTCACCCCACCACCACCATCGTGACAAAAGAACAACCACCACTATCACTCTCGCCCCCACATAAACCATGCCGACCATTGCCAACCAAGCGTCATCCTGACCCAACCCCACTACACCTGGCCCATTACCCATCTACCAAACTCCACTAACACCAAGGCCACTGTCAATCTCCCCACCAACACTACTCCGTCATTGACGGAACAGTTTGATTTATCCCCAATTCATCATCTTTAAAATGTCAGATATACCCACCCCATTCCTCTATATGTATGTGTTCTGCAGATGAATTTGGGGTGGAATGCGGGTGGCGTGCGAAGATGAAGATTGGGAGAGAGAAAAGGCCAAGGAAGTCAAAGAAATATTTTTATTTTTATTTATTTTAGCAAAATAACCTTAGAACAACTATAACTAGGGGCATTTTGGATTTTTGCCTTGTTGTCGGCGGTTGGAGGGAAATGACGTGGAGGCCATGTGGATGTAAGAATGGAAGTGAAGGTCTTGCCCCAAAAAAACTAACAGACGTCTGTCAAAAGGGGGTTTCACCACTGATTGGTGTTGGGCATAACAAATCTAAAAGTTCAAGGTACTGAGTGCCAATTTTGGAACCTTGGGTTGTTGGGTTCAATAAACCCCTAAGTTTGAGATATTGGATGCAATTCATTCTATGGTTAACTCACCGGCTACAATTTCTGTTTTTTGTTTTTGGGCCTTCATGTCTAAAATTTGTAACCAAAAGGAACTTGTCTTTTCAATTAGACAATAAACTAGAGGTATTGGACTAGATTTATGATGCAAGATAACTTATTTTCAACATATACTAATATTTGTACATTCACATATTATTATTGTCTATAACTAACAAAATGATTTGCATCTTAGGATATACGATACACTCTATGTTACATGGACTCGGTGTCGGTCTCCGGATCCGACACGTGTCCTAGTATCGGACTCGCCAAATTCTGAAATTACAGGACACGGGGACACAGATCCGATTTTGGACACGAACACGGATAGAACATCTATTTTCAAATAATACTTTATATGAGATCAGTGCAAACTATAGGGGTGGATATGATATTATGAAAAAGTAGCATGTATTCCTTTGTAGAAAAGAAAAGGATAAGATGTGAAGGTCATTTCTTATGACCCACACACTTATCTACAAGTCAGACTCCCCCCCCCCCCCCCCAAAACCCAGATCTAGACTGTTCATCTTCTAATTCCTTCAACTTAATCTTCCATCATCCATGGCGTTATCTCCTCTATTTCTCTCTCTCCTGCCCAGATCTGGACTCTGCGCCTTCCTCCTCTTTAGACCTTCATATTCTATCATCCATGGTAACAGATTTCCAGCGAAGCCTCTCCAATCAGCGACGTGGCGTGTCCATCCGGCAAATGGCGTGTCCAGTATGGATCCTACACCCAGATCCGTGTCGTGTCGTGTCGTGTCGAGGCAACTCAATATTCTGACCCAAATTGCCGAGTCCATATAACATAGGATATAGTGCGATGTGTCTATGCACAAACCCCATGTTCACTAAGTAATGACTAAGAAGTAACAATAGATAAGGATGTTTTGCCATGGCCTCGTCTTGGTTTTCAACATTAGACCAACCCGAGAATTAGACAGCATCCGACTTGGATACTCGTACCGCGTCCATGTAACGTAGAATACGATAGAGTAGGTGATATGCAAAATTGGTATTTCGAGAGTCAATATTTCAACTTGACTTGAAAACTAGGATCCCATGGTATGCATCTCAATTGCCAAACCACAGTCAAAATGCCTATCATACAAAAAGAATTTTCAAATAGAGAGGTCAATGAGGCAAACTTGAAAAGTCATCAACAGGCATAACACATCACATTGACAGGTAAGAGACATAACGATAGTTTTTCTAAGATTATGGGGGTTAGATACCACGTGAAGCTAGAGAAACTTTCAATGCATCAGAGTCGACGCCTTTTGAGAGTGGATCCCTGCGTTGGGAAAAAATGGACCGAAAGTCAGATTGAATCTATAATGAAAAAGGTACACAAGATTCCACTGATTAGAAGAAATCTTTATAACTGATGTTGCAAGTAAAACTTGTGTACATATTATCCTACTTTATCACAAGTATCAAGAAGTTCATGAATTCAGATATCTCTGCTCTCATACAGCACTTGGTCACATGTCCACTTTCCATAATGGAACATCAAGAACAGACTGTATCTCATTAAGTTTTTCCCATTCCATGTGGAAAACTCACCCAACATATACATTAACTTACGACTATAACCCAAGAAAACCTAATTGGGGTGAAAATATTAAAGCAGGGTCCAAAGAGTATGAACAGCAGAAAATGTACCAGTTTGAGGGCCCGCCAATGAAGGTTCTAGCACCACCGTCTCTCTGTTTTTCATCTTGTTCAGATAATTGGGTTTCAATTTCCATGGCATTGCTTGAACTAGCTATGAGTTCCCCTGATCTAATGGTTGATCTTTCTAAATGATGCCTTAACAAAACATTGATTTCCTTGTGAGAGGGTTCACTAACATCTACAGCTGCAGTGGAAGTATGGCGTTTGATCATCCGTTGTGATCTCTCTGTTTTGTACGATTCAACCTGCGGGGAATATGCATATCTGTAGGTGAGATGCTATAAAAGAAGATAAGTCTAATTAAAGCAGTCAACCATTTAAGCATCATTTCCCATTCTTTCATTACTTTTAACTGCTGAATAAATTATTACGTTTGGCATCTATTGCATACAAAGCAGGTCTGGCAATCCAAACTCCAGAAACAACAAAAAGAAACAATTAAACATAAAACTGAAGGCACTCAACATCAAACATAAAACCCAAACGGTCAGGCTAGCTGACAAGAAATGTATTGCCAGGTATGGCGACATATGATGTCTATTCAGGGATCTGCGAATAACTAAATGGTCTGCTCAACAAGTGGATACGAACATTCATGCCCATCTGTTTGATACTACCAACTTGGTCTAACATACTTAGAAATGGTATAAGAAATTAAAATAAAAACCATGCCGATAGGTTCACCAACTCCGAAGGGGAGGCTCCCGCCACTTCCATTTCATGCCTTAAGGTCCTTCCAAATAAGTAAATTTAGGCACTGCCTCAAGCTTGAACATTCTTCCTTATGGACAGAGAAACGTAGAAAGTAGACAAAGTTAAATGTGCAATCTGTGATGAGCAGATGTCGATATCTGCTTCTCTTCTCCATATCCTGCATGGCATTTCATTTTTTCTTTGGTTTGGCAAGAAAACTTATTGGCAAATGAACAACAGAAGGGGTGACACCCACGCACACAAACTTTACCCACTCAGCTAGATATACAACATTTATAGCTTCCTAGATAGATCATATTCATATACAGATTATTAAGAACTAGATTTCATTTTTGGCATTTTAATAGGAAAAAACAGGCAAGAAAATTGCTTTTAGTATTCATTATCAAATATATAAGACTCAAACCCAGGCCTCCAAGCAGGTTGCATTGCTTCCATTGGGTTCAACCAAGTCATTAAACAGAAAGTAACCCTTAGAGCTCAAATTACAAAATATCCCCGAACATGGAGTCCCCAAAACAGAAAAACAAACACTAGAAGGGACCAGGAAGTGTCCCGATAACCAATAAAAATTCTGTCACCTCTGACCGCGTTCAGTACACATCAGACATTGACACTTACGTTTGAAATGTCTATGCTTCATTGTGTTGAAACAACTTGCAGCTTGAAGGTGCCCTGAACCCATTAAGAAGGGGCTGCGGGGTTTATTCCCCACTCAGGATGACAATGCGTATTCTGTGAATGTGTGTTTCCATAAAATTTGCAGAAAAACGAAAATGTATGTGCACATGAACCATCACTCAGGAACAAACTACATAGACACTGCAATAAAAAGATGTAAAAGGTGCTTGATCTAGAAGAAAAAACAATGCTACAAAGAGGTACTAAGAATATGCTTTAAGCGTGTGTTTGCATAATATTTGCAGTAAGGCACAAATGTATATGTTGTGACGTACATGAACCATCATTAAGTAACAAACTACACTGCAAAAAAAAGATGCAAAAGGTGCCTGATCTAAAAGAAAAATCAACTCCACAAAGAGGTACTCACAGCATTCTTTATTTTGGTAGTCATATCAGCAGCCTTAACAGAAGCAATGCGCAAACACTGCATTATAACACTGTGCATGACACCTACTCCTCCAGCTTTTTGAATAGCACAAACATCACCATTAATGTTAACTGTAGCAGTCATTCTTCCTCCCATTACAGCCTCCTCATAGTGGGTTGGGTCAACTACCTAGCAGCACACGCATTATGGGAGAAAACAAACTTGACAATCAGACTGGCTTCTGTATAGATCACAACAAAAAAACCACCACGGGAGGAGGCAGAAAAAGAAAAAGGAAAGAAGTTTAGATTTAGTTTGCTTACCACAATGTTATCTTTCCCCAAGAATGCAAAGGTTACTGCTATAGGTAGATGGTGTATTATCAGAGGAAGTGGTTCCCTCGTCTGTCAAAGGTTACACGTGATAAACTTCAGACTAAATTATGTTGAATAAAACAATAAGGTTGAGTTCCAAGTGCAATGTCTAAAGTAAGAATAAGTTGTAATGGCTACCAGAAAAATGTAATAGGCCACTGGATTACTATCTTTTCTATCTTTCTATAAGTGCATTCCCCAAAATTAATTGCCCCAAGATAGCAAGCCATAATGCAGTACATTCACAAAAGTGTAAGATCCCAAATAAAATATAGTTAATTATTTTAAATTTTTGGGGCCACTTGTGTAGTTTCAAAAATATTTTGGAATACTTTTGAATAAATAATAACATATCTTTAGGGGGTCTTTTAAGTCATTTACCAAGTTTAGATAAATAAAAAGACTGGTTAGGTTGTGTTTTATCGATCAATTGAGTTTGGTCTTTCAGAAAGGAGAAGAAAGAGAAAATTAGGGCTTTGAGGATTCCACCCTTTTACTCACAATTGTTAAGTGATCCTAAACGTTAATCGAAATACAATTATGATTTGAAGATTTTAAACTTAGTGGTTGATTTTATTATTCAGGTTTGAAATTTTCGGAAGCTTACACAATTTTGCGTATCTTTTAGCGTGAATTAAGGTAAGGGTTACATGTATTACATCTGCCTCTATGAAATTGATACCCTTCGTACTTCGTATATGATCGTGCTTATATGGTGATTCTTACGTTGACACCGATAATTGATTGCTGCTTGATTGGGATATTTCTCATTCATTCGGTCTATGTGTTGAAGTTGCGACCCTTTTATTAAATTGCAGTGTGTTGATACGGCTGTTTTCATTGTCCTTCTACTGCCACATCGTTGAATCGTGTGGTCCCTGTGTATCATTACCGCTCATACTACTGGAACAATTAATTGTTGTACCCGTTGTTTTCCTTTTCTGCATTATCTTATTATGCAAGATAATCAATCTGCAATTTACAACCTGAATCAAATTTTGGTGTGGCTTATTGCCTGTCCACGTGTTAGAAATTAACTATTCAAAGCAACCAGTATTTCAGCCATTTTGGGTGCGTAGAACTCATGGTGGTGGTGCCATGTGTCATCTTTTCAGAGATGCACCTTCTTTTGTTTAAGTTTTGGTTCAGATCTCGTTATTTTATAATTTCGCGATCATATGAACTCGGATTTAATCGATTCTACTTTTTTTAAACTCTTCTCTTCGTCCTCTTCGATTTGAGTCTAATATCGAGTACTTTCAAAAATCGTTAATCTGTTCTATTTAAAATGCAAAGTTTATATGTTTTGCGGCTTCTATACATTTGCGATACTTTGATATCCTTTGAACCTTTTGAATTGAACTAATGTTTAGAACCTTCACGTGCTTAGGTTAACGTGATGCCATGACATGATATGGTAATTGCTACCGATATGCAACTTTGAACTTAGAACCTTCACGTGCTTAGGTTAACGGGCTTTACAATCACGCATGACGTGATCGTATCGTATTTAATTATTAGTTCGATAATTCGAATGTGTTTATTTGACTTTGACTTTGATTTAATCTTTGATGGGTTGGGCTGGAAATCCCGAAATGAGATTATTTGTCGTGCTAAGATTATCTATCGTCTTTGCACTTTCGTTTTCATATGCTTCGTTTGGACTCAGCTATATATTATTGGATACTTGCGTTGTACTCCGTGGGTGTGTGCGTGTGATCTTTACTGGGCTTTGTGCTCACCCCCCTTTCTCCTCCCATTTCAGGTAACTAAGCTGAGACAACCTAGAGGAGCTAGTAGCTTTTTGCAGAGCTTGGGGATGTATTCTAGCTCATAACTTTTTTTTAGTGACTTAAGAATAAAAGTTTTGTAATAGTTTGGGTAAGTAGCTTTTGAGAACCCCTAATGTTTGGGAAGTGATTGTTGTATCAGACTTCCGCTGCAATTATTAATTATTGATGTTGAATGTGAATTCCTTTGATTTGGGATATGATTTACAGCTCTGATAACCTCTTTGAGGTTATATTCTTGGTAAAATATTTTGGCTATTAATTTTCTCGTAAGCAGGAATATTTTAAAATAGTATATGTAGGTCCACTTGCGGGTCGGGGGCGTGACAAAAAGCATGCGCAAGATGAAGTGAAAAGGAAGAGTATCAGCTCAGACATGTTCATAACATCGGAAGAACAAGAAGTCTAAGTTTTCTAAAGCATTTCAATAGCAGAGACATCCCAGAATAAGCAAAGGATACTATGCGACATTATCTATGCATCCCAATATAAACAACACCATCTTTTATTCTATTGCAGGCTACTTGGGTCTGCCTCTTTGGTAGTTTTATGGTTCAAAGCCTCACCAGTTAGTCTGGGATTAAATAATTGTTTTAGTGATTGCAAGGTGCATTTACTATTGTGCAGTGGCAAATGGGTATCTGCATGTGAAGTATTCAACCAAGAAACACCAAATCCAGGGGCACAAACCAAGTAAATAGAGAATTAAAGGACTATTGCGGGTCTTCCACTTAAACCTTTGCTATTCTTTTACGCAGGTATCACACTTGAAGTTTGAACTACAGTGTGATAATCTCATCTTATTATGGGAGATATGGGAAATCTATTACAACTTGAAACATCAATGTAGAGCTAACAAATTGTCTCCCATGTTTATAACTACAAAATAAATAAGTCAGGTCCAAAGGTTTCTCCACGCAGACAAGAACTTGAAGTTATCGTCAAATGAAATACAAAAGTTTAAGACCTTACCTCAGGTGGATGAACTATCACTTCCTGGGCATCTTTTCCTCCAAGTGAACACTCAGGCCTTCGGAAAGTTGAGAGAGCAGCCAAAGCAGCAATATTTGCAGCATCAACAAGATTTCTGTTTCATTTATAAGACATATAGATTAAAAGGGGCTATTACCAAAATATTGTCTGAACTCTGAAAACAGGGTGAAATAACTTGGACTCAAAAGTCAACTATTGCAACATACCCCCCATTGTCTAGAATGTGAAGATCAATACGAATGGCCCATACAAATTTCCCAGCCACAACACAAAGCGATTCTGTATCTATCGCCCTGCTTTCCCTGAAACATCACTTCTCCTCTGTAAATATAGTGCAACTCAAAACCACATGAATAAGATATCGTACTCAATTTTCATGACATGTGTTAAAGAATGATAAGCATAATTAGGCTCATTCTCTAAATGCTTGAGCTTTTAGATCAAATAGCCAGTAAATATGGCATCAGAGTTCTTCTTGGGTTAAGTTTTCCTGCTTGTATATCAGCGCCTGTTGTGTTTGGACCGTGTGCTCCATATAGTATATGTTTGTGCCTAATGTGCAAATTTGGCACTGTTTCACGGAAGCTTGAGAGCATAATTTACATATCTGGACCATTTGCTCAAGCTTTAAGAGAAGATGTTACTTAGCATTTACAGATAAGGTTTGTCAAGGTTTTGGATTCAAGTCTTGAACCCCCCTATACTTACCTGGTGTATGCTCTATTATGTTTCTGCCCAATGCTTAGTTGCAGGATTCACATAGGAAAGCCAGGAATTCCCCTGAGATTAGCAAATCTGTGCTGCTAACATGGGAGCTAGTAAAGAACCTGATCCTAGGAGGGTTGGGATCTCAAAGTGAAGTACAGCAGGTTCATCTTATAGATATTGCTGGTCTTTTCTTTCGTTTCTTTGGGTTGTAAGGTTACAAAGAGAAGATAGAAAAAGCTGAAGCAAGAGATTAATGTTAGCTAATGAGTCGAGTTGGAGGCAGAAATCAAGGGAGTTGTGACTGGACGAGGACGAGGGCGATGGTAACACTAAGTTTTTGACCGTATGACTAACTCTCACCCTAAAGGAAACATATCGGCAATAAGATAACTGAGGAGGAATCTTACACCACAGAATCTGGTGTTTAAGGAAGGTATTGTATCCTTCTATGAATAGCTGCTTCAGGAGGAGGATGTTTGGAGGCCACCACTGACGAGTCTTCACTTTGATACCATCACTTCAGATGAGGCTGAATGGTTCCGGCGCCAGGTCGTTGCAGCTTTGTCTTCCTGCCGAGGCGATAAATACCCGGGGGCAGACGGCATGACTATGGCTTTCTTCAAGCACCGTTGGTCGGTGGCTCGTCGAAATTTCTTAGCTGCTTTTGAGGGGTTTCATGAGACTGGCCGTTTTGAGAGGAGCTGGCCGATGACCAAGTGAAAGAGCCTCGCTTGATTTGATGTTGGGGACGGTGAATTCTAGAATCCCAAGATGCTGATTTTGCAGAAGATCATTTTAGATGTATTGCTAATTGCTAACGACTGTTTAAAACGATAAGCTGCGGTCCGGTTGGCAAGTGTAATTTGCAATTTAGACATTGAGAAAGCTCATGATCACGTCAATTGGAAGTTTTTGATTGATTTGCTTCAAAGTGTGCTTAGAGATGGAGGAAGTGGCTATGGACTTGCATTTCTTCAGTCAAGTTTTCCATTATGACTAATGGAACACCTTAAGGTCTTTTTTTGCTACATCAAGTGGTATTACGAAGGGGGATCCATTGTCATCATCCCTGTTTGTCGAGGTGATGGAAGTTTTGAGTAGAATGGCCGCTTAAAGGGAACTTCTTAACAGGCTTTCATGTGGCCCATAAGATAGACGGCACCTCTGGCAATTCTGCATCTCTTATTTGCAGATGACACTATCATCTTGTGCTGGACCGAGAAGCAACAAATTAGATATTTAAGGTGTGTGTTAGTCTGCTGCGAGGCTGTCTCAGGCTTGAAAAATAAATGTGGGATTGTGAGCTGATTCCGGTTGGGGAAGTTGCTGATCCAGGGACTCTTGCTGCCATTCCTTGATGTGGGGTCGCTTCTATTCCTTCAACATATCTTGGCCTTCCTTTGGCTGCAAATTTTAAGTCTGAAGCTAGCTGGGATCCTGTGCTGCACATATTCGAGTGGAGGTCAGCAGGATGGAAAAGCAACAATTGTCAAAGAGAGGAAGACTTACTTAGATCAAGATTACTCTCCTAGTTTACCCATGTATTTAATGTCTATCTTCCCTATTTTATGTGGTCATTACTTAAACAATTGAGAAGTTAATGCACAGTTTCTTCTGTAGAGGCAATGTGTGGACTCTCCGTATCATTTTGTGCGATGGAAGGAAGTTTGTTGTAGACTTTCAATGGGTGGATTGGTATCGAAGATTTCTGCTTATACAATCAACCACTTTTAGTCAAATGGCTACGGAGAGACTCACGAGAACAGGACTCGCTGTGAGGAAAGAGTAATCGATGGAATGTTTGGATATGCCAGGGAGGTTGGAGATCCAGGGCCCTCATGAACCCAGGGCAGGGGCTTTGGAAGCATATTTCTCGAGGGTGGAACAAGTTTGTTAAACATGTTCCTTTTGAGGTAGGAAATGAGGAACGATTTTAATTCTGGAAAGATGTGTGGTGCAGAAACTTTGCTCTAGAATCAAGATTTCACAAGTTGTTCTAGCTGGAGAGCAACCATGACGCCTTTGTTGCAGATTACGGAAGTTTGGTAGAGGATGCGTCGGTTTGCAACCCCATGTTTCGGAGCATTTTCAAGACTGGGAGGTGGAACCAGCTTTGCTATTTCTGAGATGTTGCATGGGTTAGATCCGCCAAGCAATGTGGAGGATAAGCTTTGTTGGAAGGATGGTAATGGGCACTTTTCCGTTCAGTCATTCTATAAGATCTTGAAAAGGGCCACATGTGACGTACTTTTCCGCACAAGAACATTTGGAGGGCTCGGCCTCCTTCAAAGGTGGCTTTCTTTGCTTGGACCGCTGCTCATGAGGTGATACTGACTTGCGACTATTTGAGGAGGAGGGGATTAGTGCTGGTAAGCTGATGCTACATGTGCTAGAAAGACCAGGAGACAGAGTTATTTTCTCCTCCATTGTGATATGGCTAGAAACTTGTTGTGTCTGCTCTTTGCTCTGTTTGGGAATCAACTTGGTGATGCCTAAGACTGTGTTTGGTTGTTGATTGCTTGGTGGGTACGATGTCCCTCGTGAAGCAAGGCCAAGGTGGGGCTTGGCTCCTATTTGCTTGTTTTGGTTTATTTGGAGAGAGCACAATACGCAGTGTTCCGAGAATCAGGAGTTAGCAGCATTCCGTCTCAACCTATTGTCTTTTAGGTATGCTTTTCTTTGGATTAAAAAAAAATCTCCCCAATCATCTGAGTCTTCATGGAGCTCCTTGATGATTTATTGGTGCAAGCTAACTTGTAGATATGTTTTGAGTCCCCAGTTTCTTTCTCCCTAGTGGGCTTTTTATGGCATTTCTTTTTAGTTCCTTGTACATGAATTTCACCCCTCTTGAGCGGATCAGGTGTTTATAATGCATTTACTTATCAAAAACAAAACAAAGCAGACAGAGAACCTCATCCGTTTTCTTTTCTGGACCGCATGTGAGCAACATAACTTCAAACAACACTTGCTGACTCCTTTCAATAACCTTAAGAGTAGAATTTCAGACAACCTTAAAAATATGTTTTAGAAACTATGAAGTCGATTAAATTTCTTACATGTTCACACATGATATTAATCATCAACTATGAATAATCAATAATAGTGATCTACTAAAGCCACTCCCAACTAAGATTCTTCGAAGTGCCCATACATTCACGCTCCCGCTCCGTGTACACTATCATGCTTGTGCCTGCTCTTTTTATATGTCTATTTACATGAACATTGTTAGTCCCCAGCTTAAACTTTGAGGTCAAGGTACAACAACGTGTATGTTGCACAAAACCTGATGGGGCGGATTTCCTAAGCAAGGGTATTCTGGCCATATCAGCGTACTTACGGCAGATTAGATTTTCTAAGTCCTTGTATTATTAGGTTTAGTCTTTAGTACTTACTATATTCTCAGAGTCCTCGTGTAATTAGGTTTTATGTTCAGTTTTAGTAATTTGAAAGGTTCTAGAGTATACGAATTCTTTAGTAAAAATGAAGGGTCTCTTTTGCTTTCTCTATATCAACAACCATTGTAGCAACTATTAAGGAGAGTTGACGAATAAAATTTTCAGAAGCAGCTTTGCTTTCTTTCTATTGATTCTCACAAAAAAATACTGTTCACCGAACCCTGAGATCCCCACATCAGCCAATTGAACCCCTCGTTGTTCCTAAACGCCAATCCTAGCTTCTTATTTCAAAATCCATCATGGGGAAGCATTAAATACCCCTTATTAAGGTTTGTCCTGCATCAAAATCAAAGCAGGGCATATGTTGCATAAAACCAAAGCCAGGTACAACACCGATTAAATGCTAGCAAAAGGGAGGAACAGAGATGGTAGTTCAATTCAAATTATTAGTTGTTCAGATGCTCAGTTAGTTACGCTAATCAAAATCTTCCAAACTTCTTGAGAAAGTTTCTCAACTTTCTCTTCTACATTCCATTCACTGTTTTTCCATGTTATTTGGAAAAAAACCTTCCTTCTTCTATGACTTACTAGTCTACAATAACTAGATAGAAATTTAAACATGAGATCGTAATGGTCACATTAAGGAAACATCAGTTGCATAATGTGATAACTGAGAAGATGATACAGTTTCATTTTGCTGAGGAAGGGAGAACTTTCATTTGACAACATCTAAAATACATATCTACTAGTTTGCAATCAATAGCAGAGCATTTGAGGATAGATCATGAATTTCCAAGTTGAACTAATCTAAGAAGCTCCTCTTGCATCGAGGAAAATTTTTTAACCATCCAAGGAGCTAGATCTGCTTCTATTATATCACAGAAAATAATCATGATAAAAAAAATACCTTAAACCACGGTCTATTACGCGTCCCAACTCCACAGCAGATTCTCCAGGACGTCCTGCTTCAAAAGAAGGATCAGCCATTGGAGAGAATTCGGTAAAGATTGCAAGTGTCCCTTCGTTAGGTCGGTCTCGATAAGGTTGAACTAGTTGCGAGGTGACAAATCCCATAACGTGAGTGTGCCCTAGCTGCACCTCTGACAAACCATCTTCTCTACAAATTTGAGTTAAATGTTACAAATACTCTCACTTTATGTCATGCATAATGGAAGTTAAACAGTTTAAGGGGGCATCCATTGCCGAAAACCTCGGAAT